>VZRE01015491.1:0-52706 GCA_013396775.1 Cephalopterus ornatus | reverse complement strand
CCTATCTCACAGGCCTCTTAACACCCAGCTTATAGCCTGAGGGGTCAGGTGTGCTCTGGGCAGCTGCTGCAAATGGCCTGTCGTTAACAGTTTCTGGGGAATGGCACAGAGGGTATAGAATACACAGTTTGGGTTACACCCACACAGTGATGAACCACTCCCGGCTGCTTTAACTAACTGGGACAAAAAGCATCTTTATTATTAAGTACTAAAGGCCCTTTTTAATCAATAGTACAACTTACTGTGCTAAGTAACATCGATACATTTAAGAAATACTTATGTCAAATACTGTTGCGAAAGGTGTTGGATGTGCTTCTGCCAATACCTTGGCAAACGTTGGATTAACTTCATGATGCATCATGTGTGGGTGTTCACTCAGCTTCTGCTCAGGTGCTCCTCATGTATGCTGGGGGCAGCACTATTGAGTTAAAGCAAGGATACCATGTGTACTGGACACGAGGGACAGGAGAAAGTAAGGTCCATCATGCCCTGCAGTGCAGCGGCAGAAGCTGGCAGCTTGGGATGAAACTGCCTTAGAAATGGCACAGAGTACATGTTCAAGCTGGAAATAACCACAGCTTAGCTTACCCCAGAAAGCCTCCAGAGCTGGCCCAAGAGCAGCTGAGGTTCTCCTGCTTCCCACCACCGTCTGGGGACAGGAGGATCTGCACTTGCACCCTCTGGAAGCTCTTCTGCTTGTGTGCAGGTGCAAGTCAGCAAATTTTTGAGTTAGAGAGTTAATGAAGCAGGAGACTACAAAATTAATGAGTTGGACTGATCTGCAGAGGTTGATTTTTACTTTAGTTGGTTTTTACCTTGTGAGTTCCTAGGATAAAGCTTGATTCCAAGAGGGCATTTTCCTGTAAGTCTGAGTGACCTGGAGAAAGAGTGGCACCACTGAAAGCATAACAAGCACAGGAAGCAGAAGCTCAGCCAGGCTGCCTGGGACATCTTGTGACAAACCATTGCCCAAGCCAGCACGCAATTGCAGAGGGATTTGAAACCACTTCTCCTGTTACTTTCATTTAGGGCTGGCATGCCGTGACTGTAAGCTGCTACAAAGCAGGTGATGCCCTCATCCCTAGCTGTGTACTGGACCTCATGTTTGTGTGCCTGTGGCACAGGGGGGTCAGGCACCTTGCCCAGGATGGCACTGCACCCTTCCAGCTGTAGCCCCAGCACCATTTTCTGTCTGATCAGCCAGCCACGCAGACCCACTCCACCCTGTGCAATGTCCCTGGCGTGGGAAGGACAAGGAATGCACAGATGTGGGCAGGGAGCAGTGCACCTGACCCTTAGCCATAATTCTAAGGGCTGTGAAAATTCCTCTTTCTTAACTCCTTTCTCCTATGGCTTTTTTAGATGCAGGATTTTTCCTTTAGCCTGAGCCGTTCCCTGTTGTGGGAAGGAAGCAAGGTTTGGGGGAGATGTGCTCTTCCATTGAACCAGCTGAGACAAAAAGAAAAAAGTGAAGTTTCAGAATCAGAAGCCCTTCTTCATGTCTGAAATGAAGCCCTGAGGCTGTTACTCTGCCTTTGGAATGGGCTGGTGAGATCAGAGCTATGGAGAGAGGCCCCCAGGGACCCTCCTCTGCCAGGCAGCCCCCCCGAAGCTGCACACCAGTGGGCTTACACAGACCCTCTGTAAATGAACCCACTTCTCACCACTTGAGATGGCAGGGTTTGTGTAACTAGGAGCACAAGGCAGCGTGCTGGGGAAGGCGGCTTTGCTCATTTGTGGTAGAGTTTTGAGTTGTGCTGTGGAGCTGTTTGAAGTAGTACAGAGAACAGGCACGAACATTCAGATGTGAGTGGCCTAAAATGGAATAAACTAGTTTCTAGTTGCAACTGCCCTGTAAAATACCATGGTAGACTGCATAATTCATACTTTGTTCTTTGCAGAGAAAGCAAAAAGGTGTTCAAAAAAATGTTTGGATTTTTTTTAATCTGTGTTCCTGTATCTTCATCAATATTGCATTTACTGTCGTAAACTGGTGAATATTAATTTCAGCTGAATTTTTCCATTGACTGCTTGGTAATTATCACAGAATGGTTTGGGTTGGAAAGGATCTTGAAGACCATCTAGTTCCAAACCCTGTGCTGTGGGCAGGGATGCTTCCCACTAGACCAGATTGCTCAAAGCCCCATCCAACCTGGCCTTGCAGACTTTCAGGGATGGGACATGCACAACTTCTCTAGGCAACCTGTGCCAGTGCCTCACCACCCTGACAGGAAAGAATTTCCTCCTAACATCTAATCTAAAACCTACCCCATTTAATACCATTCCCCCTTGTCCTATCACTCCATGCCTTTGTAAAAAGTCCTTTCCACCTCTCTTGTATCCCCCTTTAGGTACTGGACGATGCTATAAGGTGTCTCTGGAGCCTTTTGTTCTTAGCACCTGGAAAAAAGCTTTATAGGGTTGGTTTGGTTAGCACATTTCCTTTCTCCTTAGCTATTGAGATGTTTTGCTCTTTGCTGTCTTGCTGTGGCTAAGAGATAAACGCTCTGCGGCCGACCATCTGTCTCCTCGCAGTGCCACTTCGCAGACCTGGAGAAGCCACATGTGAAGGGGATCGGAGCCACCAACCACCAGCAGAGCCCTGGTAGGCCCTCTGGTGAGCTCTGGCCAGAAACCACAGCAACGGCAACAGGAGGCAACGCGTTCTCTTGCCCGGCGCTGGGCAAAGGTCGTGCTCTTGCTGTGCGTTTCACATTCTGATTTCACTGCTGACATTTTTGCTGGGTTTTTTGTCCGACTTAAATGCCAGGTGAAGGGAATGAGCTGAGGTAGGAGTTTATGACGGACTTTTTATTGTCACGAAGAGCAGATACACTTGATGCACCAGGATTGCATATAGGAGTAGGTGGCCTTTCTGTGGAAGAAAAGCATTTTCAGGGCTCGATTGCCTGGACAGTCAGTGTCACCCCAGTTCTGAGTGGAAGACAAGCTGTTAAAACCCTTAAAATATTGCTGATGAGTGCTTTTTAAAATTGTGTTATTTCCCCTACTGGCTGTGCATTTCAACTTCCTATTTCCCTCCTCTCCTAGGCCAGCTGGTATTTGCATGAGCCAGTGGGATATCAGGTATCCCCTCTTCTAAGAACGCCAGTTTTTTGCAAACCTCAATTCCCACAGCCTCTTGCAATGTTTTTGGGAAAAGAAATGAAAAAGGTATGATTCAGCCAAGGGGCGGCCAGGCAGCCCCATCGTAAAGCAGGGAGAGCCACAGTTAAACTTTCAAGCTGTTGGAAGCCGAGGGAAGCATTTCAGGGCACAACTCGCTGTTATCTCAGCAGGACTGTTGGTAAAAGGCTTCCTTTAAAGCAGCGTAAATCTCAGCCTGTTGACAAAGCTCTTAAATTGCAGTTTAATCGAATTTCTCCTTTCCCTGTTCTTGTTGAAAGTGGGAGAGAAGGAGAACACACCATCAGCATTTCCTGTGGGATGTACTGAACTTACCTTGCTCCTGAGAAAGCACTTGCTCGGACCCTCTCGGGGCTCTCTGCACACTCTGTGCATCCTGCTGGGAAACAAAAAATGCCCTCCCAGTGCCACAGATTCTCTACAAAATTTGGAAGTGCATCCAAAACTGTCAGTGACTTGCACAGGGCATAAGTGGTTAAATATTTGGGGCATGTTAGTTAACAAACAGTAAATATTAGTATCTCAAAGAGGGAAACTGATGTGTGTATGGTAAGTACTCAGTTAATTTTACAGTGGCTGGGCTACACGGCTTGTGACAAGCACTTAGGGAATCAGCCTGATTTTTCTAGAAAGCCTCCACGTGGAGTGTATTTACTAAGTCAGAAATTAAAACCCAAATGCATCTGCTGAGAAGGAGCAGGGAGCAAGCACACTGCAGATGGAGGAGAGGATTAAAATCAAAGGTGTCATGGCTCCCTGCTGCCTCCTTGTCTGGGACTGAATGGAAGTGTAGTAGGATGGCTGGGGCTGGGGCTTCCCCTCGTGTCAGAGTCATGGGTGCTGACCTGTGGGGAGCTGCCCCCTGGTGCAGGTGAGTTTAGCTGCTGCTGGCTTTGACTGAGAGTGCTCTGTTTAGCCCCTTGCGTTAGCAGTCTGGGGCAGGTGCTGTTCTGAGCTCCACAGAGAGGTTTCAGTGATAAGGGGTGGTACAAAAGATTGTAGTTTTAGTTGCTTACTAGAGCTAATTAGAATAGGGCCTTGCTTGCTTGCTAAGGCTAACTTACAGGATATGGTTAACTTTATAATGAAGATTCTAACAGGAACAACAAAACCTTGTAGTCTCGATAAGGAGCTTTGAGGTTTAAGAAGGGGGACCTTGAGAACTGATAAAGAAGTGCTTGTAGAGATGATACCGGTCTTGGGATAATTGGACGGTGTTGGCTCAGCAGTTCTTAGCAAAGGTGAAAAGTTTAGAGCTAAGGAAGACTTGTTACTTCATTCAAAGACCCCCAGAAGAAGACCCCAAGGGCGCATTCTGAGGCGGAGTTATAGGAGTGGTGTATGTTAATGATCTCCCCTCCCCTTTTCTGGAATTTTCTGACACAGCTAATGCATATGTAATATTAGATCACATAAAAGGAGCTGAACAAAAGTAATGAGAAGGGGCATGAAAGGCTGGTTTATCCCCCATGCGCCCCGGCGCTGTAAATAAACATACCTGCTTCAATACTCTTTGTAAGTTTTGGGGTTTGTTTCCGCAAGTCATCAGTCACTCAGAACCCCCTGACACAGCACCTCCTGCCACCACACTGCCCGCCCACCATTGCCAAGCCTGGCTGTTAAAGCAAACAGGTCTGCACAACCCCTTTGTCCAAAGCTTTTTCCTTAAGGAAAGGGAAGACCTCAGAATGAAGCACTCAGAGGTGCTCTGCCTTTAGTCTGGTCTGGGATATGAGAGGTACAATTTTTCTGTGTGAAAAAATGTTGGGAAAATGTCTGTCCCAATGAATGCACATCATTCAGAGCTGTTCTCCCCTGAAGAGCAACAACGTGGAGGCAGAGTTAAGGGAATAAAGACTAGACAACAAACATGTAACTTTTTTTTTTTTTAAGATGAATAATTAAGTCTGGGAAAACGAAACCTGTGCTCTGCATGCTTGTTAAATCTGTAATCCTAACAACAGGGCACATCTCCACACCACCCTCTTCAAGTTACCTCCCAACCCATTATACTTGCTTATTGTTGGCTGCCCAATAAGAACGTCCAAGGGTGAGAAAGTTTAGTTTCACCATCCTCAAAGCTCTTTCTGCAGGGTCCCGGCTGGCGAGGAAGCCTGCTCTGACAGAGGCTGCTCATAAGGTTTGTTCTCTTGAATTATGGAAATATTAATAACTTGTTAGCCTGGGAAGAGTGGAGTAATAGTGCCAAAGTAAGGATTTTTTTTCCTGCTTAGCACATAATTTAAAGCAAACTTGGGGAAGGGGGGGAAGCTTTTAGAAAGCTATGCATGAAAGCTGGATTATGTAGCAGTTACCTTTCCTTTGCTGCTTTCTCCTGCTGACAGAATGGTGTAACTGTGTTAAAGGAATCTGACTAGTACTTTACTCTCTGTTTAAACCGGGCTGGCCTGCCACAAGCTTGGATATTGATCGCTTTTATAGGTTACTGCCTGACCTCCCTGTGTGTTTGCTGTCCCTTCAGTGGGGTATGCTGTTGGTGGCAAGGGCAGCTTCATGCTGCAGTCTTCATTTTTACAGCTAAGAGATCTGCTTGCATGTTTGCAGCTAAGGGAGGAGAAAATACATGAATAATATTCGTATACAGAATACTGTGCCTTTGTAAAAGTGTAGAGAGATTCACCACGTGTTGGTAGCACAGCTGTGGGTCGGCAGAGGGAAGCTCTCGAAGGCATCACACGCTCACAGTTCCCTCTGGACACACTTGGTACTGCCTCCGGCTGCATTTCTTTCCAGCTCGGCACCTTCTGTGATTTCTGTAATTCACGCCGGGCTTGCAGGCTGGCTTGTGCTGCCAGGTGAAGCCAGGAGTGGGATTTCTGGAGAAGCATGGGTAAATCCAAAGGGTGGTGCCCCCTCCCCCAGCTTCTGCTACTTAATTTCAGTTTCTATTCTGGCTTTTGAGCTCAGAAACTGCACAGGGAAGAGCTTGATTAGCCAGCAGTGTGGTTCTGCCTTTGCCAAGCTGCTGTTTCTAAGAGATAAACCAACCTAATTTGTAGAAAAAAGGAAAAGAAGTTTTAACAATGCAGGCAGTTTATCTTATTTACACAAACCTAGCCCCAAATCCAAACTTTCTTTGAATTGTTATCTAAGACTGTTTTGTGCTTTTTTTACTTGGCTAGGAAAATAGAAGCAGAAGGAGTAGTTATTATTATTATCATTATTATTATTATCATCATCACCAAAATTATCATCATCATTATTATCATTATTGTTACTATTTTAGACCTGAGGCTTACTGGTTTTCAAGATTTACTTTCTTGCTTAACCACAGGAAGGCAAGGAGAGGGCATCAGACTTGGGACATAGCCTTGAGTTTCTGCCTTTCAGGCTCTCTATGGCAAGAAACTGGAGATAAGAGTTTTCTATGGTATCTCTCTTGCATGGAGCCTGGCTTTGCTAGGAGGAACTGAGACCACAGGTGCTTCCTACATGCTTTGGACCCATGCCAAAGCCACTTTTTGTAAAATAAGGAAGTCCAACAACTGAAATGCCCGAGTCATTCCCTTTAGCTTGGGTTCGCTGCCCAGCCCGGCTTGGCTCAAAGGACATCAGTGAGCTGTGTGTAAGCACTAGCGAAGCCTTTCTGGGGTTGAGTGGGGAATGCCAATGGCCTGATGCTCTTTTGAAGGCTGGGTAAAGTGGTAGAAAATGCAAAAGCATAGAAAGGGGACAAACGCAGGTAAGATGTGGCTGTGCTTTATCACCTCCAGCGACAGCAAGGGAGCTGGGCAAAAGGCAGCCTGCTGAAGCGTGATGGCCCACAGTTTGGTTGGAGGTTCGCACCAACCATTTTTTTCACTAAGTAACCTGTTTCCTGTTCCCCACCCGTCTCTTTCAGAAGAGCATCTAGGAATGGCCACGCAGACCATCGTGACGATCCAGCCGCAGTGTGGCATGCCCGCTGCCTCGAGGTGCATTTGGCAGACGGGGCTGATGGACTGCTGCTCCGACTGCGGCGTCTGTGAGTGCTGTGGGAAGTCCCCTCTCCCAGCCCTCAGCAGGGGTGTGCTGCAGTCAGTCACACACCCTCTTGAGACACTTCTCTTGCCCCTGCTGCTCGGCTTGGTGTGCAATGGCTCCAGCCACGTAGCCTGGTTCTCCCAGTTCTGAGCGGGCAGACAGATCCTCACCCCCTGCTGTGTTTCTCCCCCTGCCAGGCTGTTGCGGGATGTTCTGCTTCCCCTGCCTTGCCTGCCAAGTGGCCGGGGACATGAACGAGTGCTGCCTGTGTGGGACCAGCGTGGCCATGAGGACCCTGTACCGCACCAGATACAACATCCCGGTCAGTGGGTAACCTCTCTTCGTCACTCTGCTGCGAGGCTGAAAGGCAAGGTGCCCCCCGAGGGAGGTGGTGGATTCACTGTCCCTGGAGGTTTTTAAGACGAGACTGGATGTGGCACTTCATGCCATGGTCTACTAACCACGGTGGTGTTGGATCAAGGGTTGGACTTGATGATATTGGAGGTCTTTTCCAACCCATTTGATTCTATGATTCAATGATTCTATGATTCTAAAAGGGATGAGCACAGGGCAGCAGTGCTTTCCCCTTGCCATTGTTTTCCCTTTCATGTCCTGCATGATGCCAGAGCACAGAACAGGGGTTGGGACATCCTCAGTTGAGCTGATCTCTGGTCTGGTATCCAACAACACGCATAAACTGGACACAGCTCCTTCCCAGCACCTTTCACTGGAGGCACGTGTCCTGCCTTCAGCTGCTGCTGACCACAGTGGCTGGCAGAGCCTGGGTTGCTGCTTCCTCCTTTGATCTTTGAAAGATGGGAGAGATTTGAGATAATTGTGGGCAGATTAAAGAATAGATGAAGTTGGTTACACAGGTAAGGATCTGTAATCAGATTTGGGAGAGAGGTGGACAGTACAAATGGGGAGGGTTTACATCCAGCAGACGGTGGACTGATGCCAGCCCAAGTGCAAATCATGGGGGCCCAAGTTCACATTGCCCAAATTACCTCTTTCTGTGTGCATTTTTCTCCCCAGTCTGAACCTCAGAAGCCAAAGCGTAAGTAGCTATCTTCAACCTGCAAAAAGGACTTCTTCCTTTCCATAATGCCGGGGGTTCACCAGCCCTGGGCTTCAGTGTCTGCTACCCAGGATGCTGCAGCCAGTCAAGAAACAAAGGGCACATGTCCTGGAATGGGATTAACATTTTCTTGGCTGGAACATGGCTTTTGGGAAGCCTCTGTCCCTAACTAATTTCTTCTTAACAGGGGTCCATTTGCTCTGACTTTTGTATAACCATGTGTTGCCCTGTGTGCTCCGTTTGCCAAATGAAGAGAGACATCAACCGCAGGAGGGAGCAGGGCATATTCTGGTAAGATGGGGGTGCTGGTGCTGGTTTATAAAGCTGCCATCACACGTGGCCAAGAGACTTTCCAGAGTGTCTCCTACTGACACCCAACACAGGGTTGCTGCAGTGGGGAAATGGCCATGGACGGGTGACAAAAGTGACCTGTCCTACAGCAAGATGTTGCTGAGAACCTCATGCGGGGTGGAGAGGGAAGGACTGGGGGACACACAGAGTGTGGTGAGGCACAGCCCCGCTCCCTGACTCTCCTCTCCTATCGCATTGCAGATGGGCATCCTGTGGAGCTGCTGTGGGCAGGAGTTGCCGCTGCCCTGGCTGTTGGGAAATGCTCCATGTGGGGCTTGCCTCGATTCTAGCTGATTTCCCCTTCCCTGAGTAACACCAGCAATAAAGTTTTGAGTTTGTCTTCCTACCTCTGTCTACGTCACTCTTGTACCACCTGAGAGCACGCACCCTTCTCCTGCACCATCCACCTCAGCAGCCCTTGGTGCAGCTGAGATTTCCCTTGCCTGCTGCAGAGAAAGATTTTCACTAGTATTTTACTATTCAATCAGATTTTAGGAAGGATATATAATACATGGGAGGAGTCAGTGTTGCTCATTCAAGTTGTAGAAGTTGGACAAGTGACTATGACTACAGGGTAGAGGTGGGGCTTCCTGCAGGCCACCCAAATCTGCAGGCCACCCAGTGCTGAGTTGCCCCTGCTGTGGTGGCCTGGGTGGCTGTCCAGGGCTGCTGGCCAGTCCCACCTGAATATAAAGGCATGGGGATTTGGGCTGCCTGGCACCAGCCTACCTCCGGTGTTGCAGAGACATGCTCCCCTATGGACCCTGAGCATGAATTCCCACCCACCTGCAATTAAAATCCTGTTTGTGTCATGGATTGGCCAAGGTCTCTCCATGGACAAATCCTGTTGTCTTCCTGCATGATCTTTTAGAGCCCATCTGCCTGCACTGGGCTGTTAGCCCTGCACTCCTGTCCAGGAGATGGAGGTTACATCTACCCTCTCTCTATCACTCAGAGAAATGCTAAAGGATTTTCGAGCCCTGCAAATGTTCCTCAGCTTCACTTTTTAAGGAAAATGTGAGAGTTTTTTGTCCCCTCTCTGCCTTCACCTTCACCACAGAACTTTTAAAGGGCAGGCAGTGGCTCTGACCATGCTGTGGTGTTGATGTGCGTGGTGGCACTCCCACCTGCCTAAACCCCAGAAGGCTCAAACAGTCTTATGGATGATTCCTGCCCATACAGAAAATGCATTTTCAGCCTAAGAGAGGTAAGGGCCAGGAAAGCGGAGAGGGAGGGGAAAAAAAAGACCAGGCTGCCACCACATCCCAGTACAGCGTGTTTTGATTCCACAGATGTCACTCGAGGCAGCACCTGTGTCACCCAGCGTAGTTACAATCAGCTCTTGCTGACGCTCAGGGTTAATGAAGGAAAGGCACTGCACTTCCAACAGCATATGGCTTAGGGCAGCACAGGAACCTGGAAACAAACTGCCCTTCCCTGAAAACCTCTCCCAAAAGTGGCGTGTCCCACTCTGGTCAGCTCTGGGCCTGGGGAATGCTGGGATGGAGAAAGGCGAGGGCGGGCAGCAGGAGCCCAGCAGGAGCAGCAGCAGGCAGGCAGCCTGCAGCAAGGGAGCTGCAATTGCACAAAGCAGCACCTAAACCAGAGTCTGGTCTGTGAGTCAGAGAGCAGAGGTCGTTTGCCAGAGAGAATATAAGGGACGACAACCAGGAAAAGGACAGACGTGCTTCTGGGACAAGGACGGCTTGGAAAGTATGTATGGCGTGGCTTTGCTTCAGCTGGGATACAGAACTATGGAAATTGTTTGTGGCTGAAGCGGTGGTCCTGGGGAAGGGGTGGAGACAAAGGTGAGGTTTTCTACCTGGAAAACTACTTCAGAGCTAAACCATGGCATGCTGGATGCTGCTGACAGGCATCTTGACAGAAGTGGGCAGCAGAGGTCAAGGACAGCAGTTTTTTGCACTGTATTGTTCATTTGTGCATATATACACGTGCCTATAAATGCTGCTTTATGACCTTGGTTATGGGTGAAATGTGGCTGCATGCTCCTCAGAATCCTTTTGTTCCCGTCAGTTGTTTCAACACAGCTGGTGATGCCATGGGGCTGTAGAATTGGGAGCACTGGGGGTGATAACGTTGGGTGTGCTGAGCCCCCTCTTGGGAGGTGATTGTGTGCCAGAGCCTTCTCCAGGTTGCCTGCTCTGTACCGCAGCTTCCATCTGTGCAGGGATGTGGTGTGCTCTTACTTGGGGAGGGGAAGGGGAAGTCCGTGGTCATCCCTGCCTGCAAAGGGCACAGTGTGTGTGAGAGTACCACTCGGCCGTGTTTTTATGAGGTGCTACTATTGATCATGTTATCTGGTAGTGCAGGAGCAGCAGGGGAGGCTGATGGGGTCCTGCCCCTGAAACTTCTCCTGCTGCTGCTCCTGTGCATGTTTCTCGCTGTGGTAATGCCTGCTGCTGGCATCCCTGTCCCTGCGTGGGACCCCCGTGCTGTCCCTTCCTGGTGTCCCCACTGCACAGCCTGTCCATGGTCTGTCTCCTCCCTTGGCCCTCCTAGTTCTTGATTCTTAAATCATCATGTGTCAAAGCTCCTCGAAGGGGCTGCTGTTTTGATGTGCCAGGAGTTGTTACGTTGGCTGCAGAAGTGGTGGGAATTACCTGGGATCTCGTGCATGAACAAGCAGGGCCAACTGGCCAGGGCAGGGCCAGGAGGTGTCTGGTGAGGGATGGTGGGTGCAGTGGCCCCTGTGTAACATTTCACTGTCTTGGACTCCAGCTCATACTGGAGCTCCAACATGTCTGGCACAGCGGTATTCAGCGGCGGCGTGACTTCATTCAAGCCACGATAGTCCACAGTTGCTGAGGTTGCCTGAGTTTGCTCCAAAGGTCACTCCCTGCAAGGGCGTGGGTGACTTGCCCCAGAGAGGGCACAACAGCATTTTTACAGCTCGACAGCCTTGTTCAGTAGCAGGAAACAGCCTGACCTTTAACCCCCAGCAGAACAGTGACTGAGACGCTCCCACCAGCTATCGTTTTGCCCTGTCCAGGCCACTCATCACCGAATGGGAGCAGGTGCCAGTGTCTCAGATAGGAACAGCCCAGCCACACTTCCACTGCCTGCAGAAAGCTGCAAAAAGTCAGAGGCAAACCACGTGGAGACTTTTTTCAAGCTTTATTCCCTCTTACAGCATAATTCAATAATCTTTTTCCTCTTCCTTTAACTGCCAGGAACAAGTGTTCACCCTACAGCAACAGGCTGTGTCTGACAGCAGGGATGTGTCTGGGACAGTCTGTAAATGGTGGGGAGCCACAGGAATTGCTGGCAGAGCCATCAACCCCTTTGCCACCTACTGGCAATAGTCAATAAAAATGCAGTGCCACAGCCTATGTCTCTCTGATGTGGGTGCCATGTACTCAATGGCATCATCTGAGTGCTGGGTATAGTAAAATATTTGTTCCACCATATTTCTGGTGTTTAATACTTAACTTCTGTGTAAATGTACAACTCTGATATGAAAACAATCCCACTTCCCCTTATAGCATTTTAACAGAATTTACAGAATTTAACAGAATTTAATGCCATCATCCTTTTCTTCAACACTTAAATGCTTCCGCTGTTTTTCTTTTTGCTCCTCCCAGCATCCTGAAACTCGGGCACTCCCTTGTCACACAGGCGTAGGGCAGGGAGGGCAGCGAGAATGGCGGAAGGTGGTGCTGCAACCCACTTCCAGGGGTAGCAGGGAGGGAAGGTGGAAGTGGAGTTGTTACATGGGTCGGGTGAGTTTGGGGATGGTGCTGGGGAGCAGGAGCTCTGCTGCTCTCAGAGGATGCAGCCCCTTGCTGGGGAAGGATGGAATGGAGAGAAACTGCAAGGGCTGTGGTGACCCCAGGGAGACTGAGGAAGAGGAGGATGATGCATTGGCACAATCAGTCACATGGAGGAGGGATAGGAACTGGTGACTGGGCTTGGAATGATGGAAAGAGACAAGGAAAACCCACTGCCTTGAAGCAGTGTGAAGAAGGAAGGGAGAGGGAGAGGCAAATAGGCTGGGATGCTCATGGAAAAAAGCAAAGATTATGGTGACTCCTGAGAGCTTGGGGAAGCTAGAACTAAGCTTTGGGAGACTGTGATCATAACAAAAACAAAAAAACCAGCCCAAAACATTTTAAGCAAATAATAATGAAAGATGAACTGGAGATGAGAAGGCAGGATTGAAGGGTTGAAGCACTACAGTTCTGAAGCAGAAGGACTTCTGCTTTCACAGAAAAAATTTACTTGCATAGGCAGGGGATGAGGTGCTGCTGCCTTTGGTGGGAGGCTGGTTTTGGGGAGGGCTTTGCTTCAGAGGGTGGTGGCAGCTCCTGGCAGTGCTATGCCCCCTACTTTGTGGTGGGAGTGGCAGTACCCTGGCAGTGGAAATCCCCCCAAGACCTGTGCTGCCCTTTCTCTTTGAATGCAGCAGCCTGAGCAAGATACTCACTTCAGAAACACCTGCAGCATCTTTCTCATGGCTTTTCTTTCCAGTCCACAAACTGCCTGGAGAGACCTAACACTGTGCTGGCGATGGACCCTCGAAATGTGGTTGTGGTCCAGCCCCAGTTTTCAGCTGTCCAACAGCCAGGCCACTGGCAGACTGGGATGATGGACTGCTGCTCCGACTGCAGCGTGTGTGAGTGTATACATACCCCTCATTCCTGCTGTTGGCTCGTGATGTGTTTCTGGTGTTCTCCCTGCTCCTTCTTGCAGCATTGCCCTTGCTGTAAACCCCACTTTTGTGGGTACCAGCAGCAGAGAAGCTCTCGCCTGAGGTCAAGAGCCACTGCTGCCACAGCTACATTCCTGGCTGGCTTTTCCCCCTTTCCTCGGTCTTTGCACCCCTCAGCCAAGCCCACGTCTCACTGTCCCACAGGTCTTTGTGGAAGCTTCTGCTTCCTCTGCCTTGCCTGCCAAGTGGCTGGGGACATGAACGAGTGCTGCCTGTGTGGGACCAGCGTGGCCATGAGGACCCTGTACCGCACCAGATACAACATCCCGGTCAGTGACCAGCTGGGCGATGGTGGGGGGGCTCAGGGAAGGAGAAAGGGGTGCCCAAGGGGAATAGCAGAGGTGGGGAGTTGCATGGGCATCCTTGTAGGCAGGGAGCCAGGGTCACATCTGCATCACCACTGTGAGCTGGAGGTAATCCCATCGCACACCACTTCATCCCAGTTCTTGCTGGATATGAGCAGCAGGGTGCTGCAGGGCCAGGGTGAGCTGCCCAAGGGTATTGCTGATGAAAAGTAGAAAGGCTTAAAAGCTGACGTGGGAAGGGGTTATTCATGCAACGTGCCTTGCTCCACAGGGCTCCATTCTGAGTGACTATTTCTCCATCTGCTGCTGCCCCGTGTGCTCACTCTGCCAGCTGAAGAGAGACATCAACCGGAGGAAGGAGCAGGGCATATTCTGGTAATCTGAGGGTGCTGGTGCTGCTTTATATATCCCTGCTGCACAGAGCCCAGTCAATTCCCAGAGTCTCCCTTTCCACCAAGACCTGACTTCAGACAGAGAGTTGCTGCAGTGTTCAAACAGTAATGGCCGGGTGAAAGGGTGACCCTCCTCTCCTGTCCCATTGCAGATGCTGCCATCCTTGCTGCACCCTGTGGAGCCACTGTAGGCAGGAGCTGCTGCTGCCCTGGCTGTGTGGAAATGCAGCACATTTGCCTTGGTTGTGATTGATTTCCCCTTCTCTGGGTAATGCCAGCAATAAAAGCATCATCTCTCTTCCTGCCTGTGTGTTGTTATTTATGTCTCTGTGTTCTCCTGCAGCATCGTAAGACAGTGTTGTTTTGTGGGCCGTGTGGTCAGAGCCATACTGAGGTTATCAGATAAAGGACAGTGTCTCTCACAGACCCATGTCAGAATGAGGTCAGACCACAAAGTTCATGTGTGCCTGCTGTGGGGACAGGTGTCACAGGTGGGTAACCTCTGCTCCCTCCTGGATGCTGCTCCTAAATGCACATCACCTGCAGCCTGCCAGGCACAGAGCAGGGCTGGGGGGCTGCGTCTGAGCCTCAGCCCACAGCATAGGCAGCTGTTTTTTTTTTTTTTTTTTTGAGGTGGCCAGTTAAGAAATAGCCCTGCTGCTGCAGGAGCTCATGGATGAGCTGAGAGTGCCTGGGATAAAGGTCTTCAAAGACATACAGCCAGGAGTGGTGCAGTCCCCTCTTTACAGTGACAGGTGAGCCCTGTGTCCCCAGCATGGGGCTCCTGCAGACCCCCTGCCCCCATTCTCTCTTCCCAAAGTGATGGTTGGTTTGGGGTTCCCTGACAGTCACTCCTGCTTGGGACCCTTCTACTCCTTGGCCCATCCTTGACCATGGGGTCTCGTCTCCAGGTCATGTGGGGGTTGGGCCACTGGGAGTGGGGACCAAAGCCATGAACCCTGCAGGGTCTTGGGTCCTCTCAGGCAATGCCAAGTGAGTCAGGAGCAGCCAGCCCTGAGCCTGGGTGAGAGGTACCTGTGCCCACCTCATCCAACAAGCATCAAGGGACCTGGGAGCTTCAGTTGAGGGTGGGTGGGTGCCCCAAGTAGCAGCTGAACAGCTCTGCACCTGACCACACCATCAGGGTTGAGCTGGGCACTGGGGGTCTTTCTGCTGGCCAGGGCACAGGGGTCTCAGGGTCACACCACAGGAGGGGCTGTGTCAGAGGGGTAGAAGGTGGCTGGTGCTGTACCCACAGCAGATCCCAGTGGGTCAGTCATGCTGGGGCGGTGTCCAGGTGTTGCTCAGAAAACCCCACTGTGGCTTGTGGTGCTGGTTGTTGCTGCTCACCCACTCAGGGAGCAGTCTGAATGTTGCTGGGGGTTGTGGTGCCTGCCCCTGGGCCAGACTGGGGGCTTTGTGGGGTGGTGGTGGGTCTGTGGCACCACATGGGTCCACAGGGGTCTCCCTCTGGACTGGCAAGTGCCAAGTACCACAGGGAAGTTCCTCGCTTCTCTGGGGATGATTTCTAGACCTCCTCTGTACAGGGTCTGTGTGGTGGGCAGAGCTGGGTGGTTCCAGCCCAGAACATGTGTCCTTAACGCTGTAGGAACCCCAGGCCAGGCTGGTTTAGCTGCACAGGTGCCAGTGTCACAACCTGTGAGATGGATGAAGGTCAAAACAGCAGTTTTGTAGGATGCTGTAACACACATAGAATTTTTGTTTCTGAGAATTTCTTTATTACAAGTTACTATAAATGACCACTAGTAAAGCAAGTACATACTTACAATCACTTACCTGTAGGCACACCTGTAGGCATTAATTGAGGTGTTGGCAGCACAACACTTGCCAAACTGCTGCCAGCAGCAGGCAGGAAGGAAAAGCCTTTTGTCACAGGTGATCCACATCATGGAGTCATACAAACCCAAAGCAATTAGCCTCGGGGCTTGCAGGGCAAGGAGAAGGCTTGTCACTCTGATCTGGGGTACTGAGACAGAACAGCTTCCCTGCAGTCATCCTCCTGCCTGCACTGTGGCTCCCCAAGGGTTCACAAGGCAGCAAGGGAAGGGGGGACTCTTCAAGGAGCTACCAAAGTCTGTCTCCATGACCCCTCCCCTACTCCATTTTGGAAGTCTCCATGTTCCTCAGGCACTAGACCCTTTGTACTCCTACCACAAGCACCCAGCACCAGGGTCAGACCAGCCCGGAGCCCCACGACCCCCTTGGATCTGCCCCACTTTCCCCTTCGGGCACAGCTGCACTTCCAGGTACTTCTACCTTCCGCAGCTTTGTACTGCTCACCTCAGAGCCACAAAATCTGAATGAACATCCCACCCTATCCAGGCAGTTGCTTAAGGAACAATGGGAGCCCTCCCGGCACGTCCCAGCTCCTCGCACCGCACCGCGGCACAACACGAGCCGCCGGCGGGATCCCAGCTGCCCTCCCCATGTCCGGGACTGGAGCCCCCGGCAGCCCTGGAGGGATGCTCCGGACGGTCCCTGTCGCGCAGCTCAGCCACTTGCTCCCGGTGTTTCACCCTCCTCGCGCACACAAGGGGGCGTGACAGGCTTGGTTTTTCCCGCAGGGATCTCGTTTCTCCCGTGAGATCCCCGCCGGCTAAAAGAGGAGGGGACACCAGCCGCTCTTCCAGCGCCGTGTGCCAGAACTCGGCACCGCCGCAACTGTGCAGCCCCAGGAGCACCGTGGCTCTCGGGCTGAGCACCTTTGGGACGGACCGACCGCGGCAGCAGCGTGTCCTAGGGATATCAAGGGCCCACAGCACCCCCAGGTGAGACACCTCGGTGGCAGCAACTCCCCGTCAGAGTCAGCCCTGCCCCGACAGCAGCGCCCGTGTCCGTGGCTGCGTGCGGCATGAGGGATGGCTGGAACAGGGATATTTTCCTGGTCCTAAAGCGTTTCTGGCAGCAATGTTAAACCTGTCGTGCGTGACCAGCTGAACGCCAGACTCGAGGGATCCTACACTGTGCTTCCCCACCGGCCCTCAGGCCAGTGCCAGCCGCTGGGGCCGGGATCGTTGTGCTTTCCATGTGGGGCGTCCCTCGATCCTAGACCAGCAGCGGGGGCCGCAGCGTGCTCCCAGCGCACCAGGACACGGACACAGCCGTGTGCGATTCGGAGGTAGTGGCTACAGCTGCACAACCAGCAGAAGCAGGTACGGGCATTTGTTATTCTCATCGTTGCAGTCAGGATCATGGTGCGTGGCCATCCTCACTGAGGGAATGGGGTTTCTCCTTTCTCGGAGTGGAAACAGATTTCAGTAACTGGCACCTCTTGGTCTTGATAACCTTAATTTGCCTGTAGTTTTCTCCTGCATTCAGCCTGAGCGTCAGCCACAGCCCAAGAGAAAGAGCATCTTATCTTTCCTGCCTCACCCAAGCAGACATGGCAGTAAAACCACAACAGCTGGAGCAGAGCAGGGCAGAGCTGCTCACACCCCGGGACAGGTGTTACTCCTGTTCTGAGTTGCCATATTCGTCCCTGGGGCCTTTGGGTGATGTTTAAGGTAAGCCTGCTCAAGTGAATTTTTTGTTCCCTTAGTTGATCTAATCTGTTGGCTGAGATATTTTTGGCAGCTCTTCCCCAGCCGGTCTGTGTTTTTTATCTACTGGTTCTGCTTTTTGTTGTAAAGCAAGCATGAAAATTTGCATTTTGCTGGAAGAGGTGCCCCTTGGCAGTGATCTGTGCAGGCTGTACTCATGCTGCTGCTCTCAGCACGGCTTCCATGGCTGGGATGCTGTGGGGAGCAGCAGGGCTGTGCATGGGGCAGGGATGGGGCTCAAGCTGGGGGGTCTCTCCACCAGGAAAACGTTGCTGGTGCTCAGCCAGGTCCTTCTTGCCACAGCTTTGCCCTTGTATCCTCATGGGGCTCTTGTTTGTACAGGTAATGCAGTGGAGGTGCAGCAAGGAGCCAGAAGCAGCCAGCCCCAAGCCTGGGTGAGAGGCACAAGTCTCTACCTCATCCAGGGAGTGTCAGGGGACTCAGGAGCTGCAGGCAATGCCTGGTGAGTGCCTGAAGTGACAACCAAACAGCTCCACACACAGCCATGCTGTCAAGCAGAACAGGGGCTTGGGGTTCTCTTGCTGCTGGCCAGGGTGAGAGAGGCCCAGCATAGCCAGGAAAACCTTGCTGTGGGTGGTGGGTGAGTACTCAGTCCCCTCTGAGGGATGGCTGGGTTGGGGCTGTCCCTGCTGCCTTTTTTGGCACTGTTATGAATGTGCGTGTGGGGCAAAAAATGCCAGAGGCACATCAGTGCTATGTGGGGAGCTGCCACAGCCCTCCAGACCACAGCCACTCCCAGGAGGTTTGTGCCTCACATTTCAGGGACTGGGAGATGGGAAGGGAGTTCAGGGAAGGTGAAGCAAGAGCTATTGGGGTCTGATCCGGCTGTACCACGTTGGCAGCAGGTTTATGTAATGCTGGGAACAGCCCACTGTTAGTGGGTACCATCCCTGTGCTGAAATGCACCCTGCTTAGCAGAGAGGTTTGAGCAAGATTTTCTTTCTTGGCTCTCCTGAGGAGAGATGTGACTCTTTTGGGCTGGGAGGGGGACAGGCATCTCCTGAGGGTCTCTGGGGCGTGCACCCAGAGCACCTCTGGCTGAGTGGTGTCTCTCCCTTTTTTCAGGTACAGAGGAGACACCCCTGCCTTCTGCTGCCGCCTCACCTGCACCCAACAGCCTGCAGTCCCTCACAGGCACAGATCCCTGCAGAAGAGCTGCCCCAGAAAGCCCATCTCACTTCTGCTGTCAGGTATGGGACTGAGAGAGACCCTCCACACAGTGAAGAGCACATGACATGTATTTAATTCCCAAAGGAAGAGGCCAGGCTCCCTGCTGGAAGAAACTCCTTGTAGGGGACAGCCCTGTCTGTGCCCATGTGGCTCCTGGCTGACAGACACCCTGGCTTGTTGCAGCTCCAGCTGATAAACACTGCAACTACTGGGTGCTCTGGATTAGAGATGCTCCTGATTATGACAGCTCTGGCCAATGGATGCTTCAGCTTCTTACAGTTCAAGGTATTTGAAGCTCTAAGTTACTTCAACTCCTGCTTCTTACAGCTCCAGCTCCAAATCACAGTTCTGGCTGCTTTCTAGTTGAGTGACAAGATGCTCCTGCCATCAGACCTACTTCCCTTGTTACAGCTTGGGTTATGGACACTTGGGTTTCTCCTGAGTTTCAGGTAATTCCAGCTCCTGGATATACAGGCAATGGATGTTCCACTTCAGCTTATTTGAAACCCTGAGATATTTCAGCTCCAGCACACTCCAGAGAAGAGATGCTTTCTACTTTTCTGCTTTCAGAAGCTTCTTTGTGTTACATGCTAATCAAAGCTCCAGCTACTCACAGAAATCTGGGCTTTTGGCAAGGTTGTAAATTAATCACTGTCATAATTTAATGTGAATTGTCCTAATTGCACATTGTCTAAATGCTGACTGATTATTAAGTAACTATTCCAGTCATTATACAAACCTAAATAAAGAATAGGGGAAAAGCACCATTCTGCCCAGTCTCAGACACTGAGCTTGGCCTGGTGCATGCTAGCCTCCTTAACTTAGAAATCTGCCTCAGGTAGGGGTCCACACACCCTGCCCTCCTAAAAAGCCCGAAAGCCTGTTGCTAAGACTCAAAAATGCAGCACTTCATTTTTTCTCTGAGTCCTAGGAACACAAGCCTTAGTCCTGCTCTGAGCTTCAGAAACCAAGTGCTCCGTTTCCGAGACCCAAAACCACAAGATCTTTTTCTGAGCCCCAAACTCAGCATTGAATTCCTGGTTTCTGCCCCCATGTGTGATGTTTGGGTTAGGGGGAACATAGCCCTAGCACAGCCCAGGACCTCCCATGCAGTTTTAGGGAATGTTTGAGAACTGAGGTGGGAGCAGCCCTGTAATCCTCTGCATTAGCAAGCAGTCCCTGGGCTCTAGCTTTTCAGGCTCTATCTGACCTCTGCCAATAGCGACTATTCTGTACAGAAAATCCAAGCTCAGCAGCAGCTTCTTCTCCTCTGCAGAGAGCTGTGCCTGTGAGTGCAACCCCCTCTGGGCCACTCATGTCACAGTGAGTGCTTGAGCAGGAGAGGAGCATCCAGGAACTTCTGCCGGGGCCCAACTGCCCTGCTTCCTCATCTAAGCAGCTGGGCACAGTTCAGTGGCCAGGGCAAGGGGCTCCACCTCGTCCCTGTAGCCTAGACACAAATCGCAGCTGTATCAGAATCAGGGTCTTTCTCAGGACTCCACTAGACTCAGGGACAAATACAGTTAGAGTATCAGCTCCCTGTCCTTGTACCCCCCAGATACCTGCATTTACCTGCTGTTGCATTTCCCCCCGGAGGAACAAGTTCCTGTTTCTTACAGCTCCAGTTCTAAAGTGTGGTTCTGGCTACTGCATAGTTGGGATATGAGCTACTTCTTCCACTAGACCTCCTCTCCTTGTTACAACTTGTGTTATGGAGACTTGGGCTTCTCTTGAGTTTCAGGTATTCCTACTCCAGCTTCAGCTCCTGGACATGATATGCTAATTGCAGGCAAAAAATGTTTTCCACTTCAGGTGATATGAAGCCTTGAGTTGCTTCAGATCCAGCACACTCCAGAGAAGAGATGCTCCTGCTGCTTCCAGAAGCAGAAATTAAGTCTGAGGGGTGTTTGCAAACAGTCTGAGGGGCTCCCAGAAATGGGAGACAGCCTGTCTCACAAAGCACACTATGAGGGGTGGCTATGTGGTCCTGGAGGCCTTGCTGTGCATGCAGGGCCACCCCTTCGGCTGGGGGGAGACCTGGAGGCATCTCCCCAGGTGCTGTTTGGGGGCATTCACGGTCTGTGCCATGCTGTGGGCACTGCCCTGTGCCCCGAGCTGGCAAAGCACCAGTGAGAGCACAGAGATGCCGTGCACATCTGGAGAGAACCATAGAATTGTTGAGGTTGGAAAAGACCTCTAGGATTGAGTGCAACTAACACTGCTGTGCTCATCACTAAACCATGTCCCAAAGTGCGACATCTACACATTTTTTCAGAACTTCCAGGGATGGTGATTCTACCACTTCCCCAGGCAGCCTGTTCTAATGCCTGACCACCTTTTCTGTGAAGAAATTTGTCCTAATATCCAATCTAAACCTCCCTGGCACATGTTTCCTCTCATCTCCTCCCATCCTATGTCTTATTTACATTGGAGAAGAGACTGACCCTTGCCTCTCTACAATCTCCTTTTAGGTAGTTGTAGAGAACGATAAGGTCTCCCCTGAGCCTCCTTTTCTCCAGACTAAACACCCCCAGCTCCCTCATCAGACTTGTGCTCCAGACCTTTCACTAGCTCCATTGCCCTTCTCTGGACATGCTCCAGCACTTTCTTGTAGAGAGGAACCCAGAACTGAACACAGGATTTGGGGTGTGGCCTCAGCAGTGCCAAATACAAGTGGAGAGGCTCTGTTTTGGACAGAGGAGTTCCATACAGGTGGCTGGGTGCAGGCAGGAGGTGCCTCCGGGCAGTCGATGTGGCCAGCAGCAGCAGAACTGCCTGCCCTGGGGCACAGCACTGATCCCGCAGGGATATGAGATGGTGCAGCAAGGCATGAACACAAGCAGCAGATCAGGCACATTCTTAATTCATGGCTAATGCAGTGTGAGTGTTAATATGCTGGGTGGTGGTAAAAGCACAGCTAATGCAAGCCCCTTCTGAAACAGCCTTCCTACTTTTTCAGAGTGGTTATCTACATTTACAAGAAGCACTTCTGTCATTCCTTCATTTTTCTTTCACCTGGGGCAGAGCAGTGATGGTGCTGTCTGCATGAAGTACAGGAAAGTAAACCAGACCACCCAGTTGCATATCCCACAGTGTTACTAATGGACAAACTCGATGGTACTTTTTTTCTTCCCCCAGGTCTGACCCCTAAGCAGCAGTATGTTTTAGGAATACTCTGTGAACCGGGAGAGCAGAGTGTCAGTCACTAGAGGGCATCAGAGAAGAAGGATGCGAGACGTCCACCTACTTCTCCAGCCTATGAAGGAGAAAGTGTTCTTCAGTAATGCCCTGCTGCTCCTGTTTGCCCACAGGCAATGCCCCCACGACAACACATTTATGCCCAGGCACAAGATCACAGCAATTTAACAGTGAGAAGGAAACATGTCGGTCCCTTGTACGTATTAGAACAGCAATGAATGGATGTAAAAAACTCTGAAGGTATCTATCAAGTTTTCTTTGCCCTTCTACGTGTTTTTTTTTCAGGACATTTCACAGTGGGTGCAGTGCTTGCCACTGTGGTGCTACAGTTCCCTCTCTGGGACTTGCTGTCTCAAAGAAATCAGAGAGCTGGGAAGGAAAGTACAACAGTGGACACAGAGAGCTGTTGTTAGAAGGAGCTGGTGGTAGCAGCCCTAGGGACTGTGGTGTTCACTGAGAAGAAAAAGAGCTCTTAGATCTTTCCTAGGTGTGTTAATTTTTAAGTGAGCCAGGCTTCAGCCTAAAAAGAAGGGTAGAGGCAAGACACCTGTAAGACAAAGCAGGGTTGCAGAGGAGTATAGCTCTAAGCCTAAATTCAGGAGTGCTGAAATGCAGTTCACTCTGCAGCAGGTAACCTGCTGGGAAACCTGCCACTGAAGTAAAATGTGTGATGTTAACATGTGTGGTGATTTAACTGGTACTTTCTCGGGCATGGTTGAAATAATTCAATGTGGGAATGTTAAGCTTACAGGGGAGAGGACCGTCATGTTATTTTTAGGGCTAATGGGACAGACCAAAAGGACTCCTGAGAGATTTGCATCTGATGCCAAGCTGGAAATCCTGTAAAGTACCAAGCCAGTCTGGTCTGCAGCTCAGGAAAATTCCTGGTGAGCATCATATTGAGCAACATAGACTCAACCTCCACAGGCCTTCCTCAAGATTCACTTCAGGTCCTTCAATGACTATTACTCAAACAAGACATGTTATTTTCTCCTCTTTCTAATAAATGTTTATTATGTTTTTAAACATTGCCTCCCAGAGCCAGGGTGAAGGTGCACAGCCTTGTTCATCTCTAAACAAAGAAGGGGCACACCCAGGTACCTCACCTTGGCAGGTGTGGCAGCTGCACAGATTCCAGCTTCTGTCTCAGTTAATGGACAGCTGGTGGTGACCTTCTGCCAGATTTAATATTTAAACAGCTCATGCAAGCTGTTTGGAAGCACTGTCTGATAAGGAGATACCTTTCTTACGATGTGTATAACATCTCAGGGATTATATATTGTGAACTGACCAAAGGTCAGCTGTGTGATATGGGTGTGCCACACATCTGAGCAAGCACAAAACACAAGTGTGAAAGGTTGAACATGTTTAATCAGTTACTAACAAGTAATTTTGTGATACACCATAGATTAGTCTGAAGATAGATGAGGAAAAATTTATGAACACTTGCCTGCATTCTTATCTGACAAATATGCACCTGGGGCAGGCCTGGCCTTGGAGACAGTAAGATAGAAAATAATTTGTTAGAGTAGAATTTATTACTGAGTTTTCTACTCACTTCTGAGGGCACAGGTTTTGAGCCCTGCAGCAGGACATGAACCCTGGGTTCACCTGATCCCCTGGGAACTCTGTATTAGCAAAGCTGACGAGATACCAAAGTCTGCACTGTCTCTTTCCAATAAAATCTGTAGTCTTATCACTGAGGGATCATGTTCCTACACTGTATTTCTTTTATTACTAATGTGAATGTAGATAGCTCTGTGTTATCTTTATACAAGATCATTCAACTCTCAGCAGGTAGCAGGGTTGATAACACAGTCTCTTCAGCCTTACTAGTACACGTGTCTAAGAGTGAAAACTTCCCAGTGAAATTAAATAACTCCCAGCCACCTCGCAAAACTGCAGAAAGACAGTCTGAATTCCTGCCACTCACTGTTTCAGACTCCAATGCAAGCATGAGCTGGGGCTTTCCTTCAGACAGTCTACTCCATGTCTGAAGACAGGAACAGCGGTGAATTGACCCATTCAGAAGTGACCTCAGGGATACCTGTGCCTACAATTAAAAAAAATCCCCAATCATATTGAGTTTTAACTGTAGAGCAAATATCCGTGCGAACAAAAAAAACTACAGTTTTTCATCTCATTTTTTGTTGTTGTTTGTTTTGTTTCAGCATGAGTGCCAGTAATGCTGAGAGCAACAGCTGCCTCTCACTGCATCCTGTGCAAATACTTCGGGTTTTTTTGACTCGGAGAATCACAGAATATTCTGAGTTGGAAGGGACCCATAAGGATCATTGAAGTCCAACTGACGGCCTTGCACAGGACAACCCAGGAATCACACCATGTGCCTGAGAGCATCATCCAAACAATTCTTGAACTCTGTCAGGCTTGGTGTTGTGACCACTTCCCTGGGGAGCCTGTTCCAGTGCCCAACCACCCTCTGGGTGAAGAACTATTTCCTAATATCCAAACTAAAGTTCCCATGACACAGCTTCATACCCTTTCCTTGGGTGCTGCCACTTGTCAAAAAAGAGAAGAGATTGGTGCCTGTCCCTCTGCTTCCACTCATGAGGAACTGGCAGACCCTGATGAGGTCTCCCCTCAGTCTCCTCTTCTCCAGGCTGAACAGACCAAGTACCCTCAGCCGCTTCTCATACAGCTTCTCCTCTAAGCCCTTCACCATCCTTGTTGTCCTTCTTTGGACACTCTCTAATGGCTTAATGTCTTTCTTGTATTGCGATACCCAAAACTGCACACAATATTCAAGGTGAGGCCGCCCCAGCGCAGAGCGGGACAATCCCCTCCCTCGACCGGCTGGCGATGCTTTGCCTGATGCCCCCCAGGACACAGTTGGCTCTCCTGGCTGCCATGGCACTGCTAAATGATGTCCAGCTTGGCATTGACCAGAACCCTCAGGTCCCTTTCCACAGTGCTGCTCTCCAGCCTCTCGTCCCAGGCGCAGAATCTGGCACTTGTCTTTGTTAAACTTCAGGCAGTTTTTGGTTGCCCAGCCCTCTAATTTATCAAGGTCTCTCTGCAGGCCTCTCTGGTTTTGAAGGAGTCAACAGCTCCTCCCAATTTAGTATTGTTGGCAAACCTACTTAGTATACATTTTAGTCCTGCTCCAAGTTGCCTGGGAATAGCCCAAATCTGATACTGTGAATGGTCTGCTGAGGTTTCTGGGCCAGGCTGCAGATATGCTCCCTGAATGAGATAACAGATTTCTACATCTATTTGGTCACATGTTCATCTTCTCAAATGCTACTGGGACTATGCAATGGTCTTCACCTAGCTGCTAGCATGCTTGTAAGTCTTGTGTAAGTCGTGAATACAGGGTTAATTATTATTATTAAATTATTGATAAAGGAAAGATTGCAGGAGCATGATTCCTGAACAATGAAATGCTTTCCTATTTGAGGTTTCAACCAGCTAAATCTGGCCTTGTGGTGTTCTGTCCCGGATAGCTTTTACAGGCTGACTTGGTGTTCACTAAATAGTGATGAGTATCACTAGGAAAAAGAGAGCATAAAAGTCATGATTTTAACTGGAAACCATCTGTAACATGTCTGCCAAGAAGAATGATTGTGACTGCATGGGCTTGTGCTCCTGTCAAAGCACTGGCAGAGCCCTTGTGTGGGATGGTACCTGGGACACTGGCCAACTGAACTGCAGGAATTCCTTCAGCATCCCCCAGAGCCTGGTCAACCTCATCTTTGGGGTTATTGGGCTCAGAAGCTACCACTGTCCTGGAAAGCAAAACTGCGTCAGGGAGCACATGGGAGAAGTGGTGTGTCCATCATTGATACTGCTCCAAATGTTAGCACAGCTCCTGGAAAGCTGTAGCCTGCACTGCCCAGTGGCCTCACCTGGGGACCAGTGCCCCTACCTTGTATAATGAAGGCTGCCTCAGCTTTGGTTCCTTCCATGATGACATCAAGGATATGCTCACATATCCCGTGAAAACCCTACTCTGATGGGCTCAGAAAAGCCTTTGCACTATTTGCAGGTATTTGGAACGGAAGGAAAACAGAGTACCCGTCCACAGGACATTGGGGGAGAAGGCTTCACAACCAGCTGAACTTTTTCCGACGTTCCACCCTGGCATTCATCCCACCTTGGCAGCTCTACCAGCCCCGGCCATCGCTGCAAGCCTCGGGCAGGTGGAGATGCTTTACTTCATCCAAATGTCAGCGCTACCGGCACAGCTGGGTTGGGGCAGCTCCCGACGAGGCGCTGTGCTGCAGCTTAAGACTCGTTCAGCTAAAAGAAGGAAAGGTGAAATTGAGGCTCGTCCTGGCCCTGCCCTCCCCACAAAACCCTCTGCCTCCCCTGGCGTGCAGGGAAGAGGGTGGAGACTCCCCGGGGTGACGGAGCCCGGGGATCCCAGCTCGCAGCCGTTCTGCAGCAGATGTGATGACGTGGCTGGGACTGCCCTGCCCTGCCCTGCCCTGCGACCTAAGCAAGCCGCCGGGGCTGTGCTCCTACACACCACGCTCGTCTCTTGCCGGGATCCTGTGTCCCTTCCACCGCTTCTGCCACGCCCTCAGCAGCCCTGCGGCAGTGACCCTGACCTGCTGCTGGTAAGTGAATGGGTAGCAGCAGTTCAGCCCTTTTACTGAGATAGATTTAGTTGGGCGTAGTGGCTTGCTTCCTCGCCCACAAATTGCTTACGCTGCCATCGCTATGGAATTATATTCAGGAGCTGTTTCCCTCCAACAGCCGAGGAAAACACAGCAAAACGCTCGCCTACCTTCTCCCAGCTTTTCGGGGGATTTTAATCGAGAAGGGAAGAAATCAATGAAAAATGTGTTTTATAAATGTGCGGTGTGTGGGGAAGCTCCAAGGCTTAAACTAAAACCGGGGAAAAGGCGAAAAGTTAGAATATTTGCAGGAACTGCCGTACTCGGGGTTCCCTCGGGCGTGTTAGCGCGCTGCCGACGGCCCGCGTGGAAGTGCCTCCGTGCACAGTGCGCTGCTTGCTCGGTCCCCAGTGAACACACAGGGCTCTTTTCACGGAAGGTAGGTTACAAATCCCTAGTAAGTCAGTTGGCAATTAACTTACAGATTGCCTGAATCCCATTATCCTTATTTACTCAAGTGGTTTTAATTTCCTACGCGTGTTCCTGAGAAAGAGGGCTCTGTGGTCCTGGGCTGGCTGTACTAGGCTGTGCTGCCCTCTTTGCACCCCCACATCTCTTCTCCGGCCAGAGAATGCGTGCAACTGAAGAGGGGAAAAAAGTTATGCTTACAACTTCTGTGAATTTATATGTATCCGAAGTCGAAAACGCACATACTCTGCTGTTTCAGCTTGCAGGCTGCAAAACTAAACTTTGCACCCATTAAAAATGAGAGAAATAATAGCATACTTAATTGTGGTTTCTCTGGCATGTTCAAGTATCCAGAAAAAAGAAAAAAACCTACTATTTTTAAAAACGGTTTGAGGCAGCTTCCTTTAGAAAACCCTGCTGAAAGCTGCTTGTGTCTCTAAGTAGTTTCAATGCTTATTCTCTATAGAGGTAAAATACTTGGAATAACTACCTGCCTGTGTTTTAAAAAATGCACTTCTGAATTTTGCCATTCATAATTTTAGTACCCCTCCTATAGTATTGTTTTTTAGAAGTTTTTTTTTTTCTAATTGTACTGTAAAACCCTCTCGTGCCAAAAGGTTTGCAGGCAGACTGGCAGGAATGAAAGTTACTTGGCTTTTTATATAGACAATATATCTTAAGGCATACAAATAGGTTTAGTGAAATTGTTTGAAAGACTCCAGGTACGGTATTGTTGTGGTTCAAGCGGGTTTAAGTCAATGGAACTTTCTAGCATATTTTGTTGTTGGTCGATGTTTTTGTTTAGTGCCCCCTGTGTATGTAGGAAAAATGAGACTTGGTACTTTAAAAGTCTCAGAAGAACACACAGGAGAGTGACTGCACTGAGAGTTTCATTTTCTGTGCATGAAAACAGTGTGCAAAGAGATTTTTTGGTAATTTTAAATAAAGTAGTTTCATTTTGCCAATAATAAAAGGTTAAATCTCGTGACAAAATTTTCTGAGACAAAATATCTCTGAAGAAAAGTATTTTCTATTAGGCTTGAACTGAAATTATGTTGAAATCAGTGGCAAGTATAAAAATATTTTAGAACTATATGGCAAAAGAAATGAAATTTGTAAAATTCCCAGAGTTCATAAATTTTTTATTTTGCTGATGAAAAAGCGCATTATACCCAGGGTTGATATGATAAAGATAGGAAACACATTATCATATTAACAAATATTTCTGAATACAGCAGGCAGTACATATTGTCATTGAATGTCCTGCTCATTTCTGATCCAAAGTAAATATTTGTAAGCCATTGGCAGTGAAATCTAGGAAACTTCATTCAGAGAATTTTAGTTTGCATAGACATTGATTTGATTAACAACCACCATCATTGTTTCTTTTTCCTGCATGTCCTGTGACTAAAATATTTAATGACTGTGTGTCACACAATTAAAAACTGCAATATTTTAAAAATTCCATTCCTAAGGAGCAATTGCAAGCAGCTGACAATTATGTTAGCTGTACAGGGGCATGCCCCTGTGTTCCTCTGGTGAAGTTTATTGCTAGATCAGAAATGGAAAGGTTGGTTTGTAAAATACTGAACTGCTTATCTCACTGCAACTCCTTACCGCACAGAGAAAAACAGATCTCCAAAAAATAAAAGCAAATCAAATGCCTAATTTTAGCACATGGGCTTAATTTCTGCTGTTAGCGCTTCATCTTCTCCCAGTACACTGTTAGCTGAGATCCAAATCACCCCTCAGAGGTTTCCACAAATCACCCAGGCAAAGCCACAGCTGATCCAATTTTGTGTTGGTGACAGTCTGGCTCAGAGGGAGAAGCTGAGTTAGGGGACTTCCCCGGCCCTTTCCGACTAGCATGTCTAGAGCTCTCTCACTCTGCCATCCCCAGGAGCTGCTGTGATGGAGACCTTGCAGTGGTTCCGCACCTTTGAGAAGAGAGCGGCTGACACAGATTTCACACAACATAAGTAACCCCTCAAGCTTTAAGAGAATGAGTATTCTGCAGTTTCTTCGTGCAATACATTCTAGAAGCTCTGGAAGTGTAAAATGCTATTTTCAGTATTAACCTAACATCTGAAATAGATTTGGTTTACTTTGATAAATCTACCTCCCAGGTGTTCCACGTACAGCATCCCACCTTGTCCCTGCAAGTAGCACAAGCGCACTGCAGACACGAAGGGCCCTGCCAATTTACACCTGAGGTCCAGCAAGACCTGAATCCTGCCTCTTCTTGGAGCTGCCAGTAGCCAATGGCTTCCCAAGGGACAATAGCAAAACACACTGGTTTTCTCTGGCAGATTTGGGCAATCAGTGGGCTTGGGCCTTCTTCAACTGGAAGCTTCCTGCCAGCAGTTTTATTAAATAGCCATTGGGGGACTCTGCTATGGTCAGATGTGATTCTTCTCATAGGTATTTTATTTATATAGCTTCTGTGCACATCTTTGCAAGGATGTGTACAATCTCATCATAACTTGATTGGTAAATTAAATTTTGACTTCGACATACTCTGTTCTTAAGAATGACACTGTGAAAGCAGTGTGATTGTGTATTTACGAGGACAGTTTCTGATTCTGTGATTACTGTCTGCCTGTCTAGTTCAGTCTGGATGATTGAATCTGTTTAATTCTCAAAAGAAAAGTTTGTTTTCTAAAAAGCATTTCTGAAATTTCAGTGCAGGTGCTGAGCTAGGTTTTTGTGCTGGTCTTTGAAAAAAACCTCAACAAAACCAAGTCTAACGGAGAAGAATTTAACTATTCTGTTGATAATGCTTGAAGTCAGACTCCACTCTTCCTCTTCTCCGTTTGTTCATAACATTACATGAGTAAAGCTGAGGAAAAAAATATGATCAGGCAACATACTGATAGAGATACCTTATAGATACAGTGATATATCAAGGTCAGAGTCACACATTCCTGAAGAATTCTGCCCTCTTGTTGTGCTGCCTGGTTATCCAGCAGTCCAAGGGATTTTGTAATATCTACCTGTGTTGTTGCCTCCGAGGTTGGCACCTTGCTCAGCAAACATCTGCTCAGTGCGTGGTGAGCCTTTAAGTGAAAAGTTTCCACCGCAGTTCTGAATGCACATCTGTAAGTTACCTTAGAAAGCATCCTTTCAAAAGGCAATGATTGATGTCCAGCCAGATTAGCCCAGAAACTACTCTATAAATAGCCTTATGAAATTAGCTGCCCTCCTGCGTGTAGGTAAGTCTTCTCTGGCACAAGTAGAGTGCAGGCAGTTTATCAGTAAAAGGCCTCTAGACTTTAATTGTTGCACATTTAATTGATGTTCAACTTACTCAAAATTCATTTTAGCTTAAATTAAGGCTAGTCCCATTATAATAATATTTGGAACACAGTTTCTTTGCGCTGGGCCAAGATGACTGATTACTAAAACATTAAGACCAGCACATCAGACTGTGGCCTCGTCAAAAGAGGCAAGCTTGGGCTAGATTTGGGGTAGCATCACTGGGAGACAGATGAACCAGCCTTTGCATGCAGATTGGCCTCCTGCTGAATGTAGAGCTTCCAGTGGGTTCACTGTGTTAGCCACAAAGGAGGGTTCAGCTGAGTTCAGCTGTCTGCTGAGCATTCTTAGCAAACTGACAAGATAAGGCCTTGGTTTGTTATGCGACCATATGACTGTTAGATTAAATAGCTTTTTTTAATTATTTATTTCTATTAACTGCTCTCAAATTCATTCAGCATGTGTGAAATGGTCTTATAATGTGCCTTCTTTCTTGTTGTAAGCAGGGTAACTGTGCTGAGGTACAGGATCATTCCAGAGCTCCTAGCTGCTTATCTACCCTCTCAATTCTCATTAACTAGTGCATTACTAACATTTCCTATAGTGGCAATTAAAGTAATTAGACTCTGACAAGTCAACATGATATATGAAGAGAGGCCAGAACCTACCTCTCACCTGAATGACGCTGTGCTACTTAGGAAGCACAAAGGGGACTAAAGTCTGCATGCAGGGGGACAGCCAGGAATGTCCCACGGCGCACATGGGTGGCTCACAGGCAGCAGCATGGCTGACAAGCTGTGGTGAGATAACTAGAAAGTAGCTGTGGGATAATTAAAGTTTTCACATGGAAATTAAATCCAAGGAAGAGAATTACTTGGAATTACTTGGCAGCAGTGTCAGTTTCTATGTTCCTATACAGCATGGGCAAAATTATTTTGATTAAAAAAACAACCCAGGAATTTTTAGATTTAGTTACCATTGCACTGGAGCACGAGAGGTAGGAGGTATGTCTTTACTTTCAAACAATCCCTTTAAAAGAGAACCTAATGGGCCGACTCTAAGCACATTCAAAAAGAGGACGGGCAGAAGACCAGGTCCTTTTGGACCTCAATAATTTTGAGCAGATCTTTTGGTGAGTCACCTGTTGTACCCGTGGTTTCCAACAAGGGTGCAGTTCAAGTACAGATCTTTCTGCCAGGGGCAGGCCTCCAGAAAGAGCAGAATGTTGTGCTAGTGCTGCTGTGGGACGTACCTACTTACTCATACCTGGAGAACAGACACAGTTGGTGCCTGTGGCCGGGTGCTGCCGCAGGGAGGGTACTGGGGGGGAGGCTTCTGTGACAAAGAATATGGGGCTGCCCTTTGCCAGACACAGCCACCTCCAGCTGGTGCCAGTGGACCCACTGCTGGCAAAGCTGAGCACGTCACTGATGCGGGTAAATCCTTTCTGGAAATCTGTGTAAGAAAGGGTAAAAGATGTTATTCATCAACTGTGAGAGAGGAGTGAGAAAATATGGGAGAAACAGCTGTACAGACACCAAGGACAGTGAGGAAAGAGTGGGATAAGGTGGTCCAGGTGCCTGAGCAGGCATTCACCTGAGAGGGTAGCTGGGTGGGTATGTGGTGGCCAGCCAAGGTCAAGCCACCACAACAGACCATCAGGGTTGAGGGAGAATCTTCTATCACCCTAACACTGCATGAGGTGTGAAGTAATAGGGCAGACCCAGCTCCTCATCAGCTCCATGTCATCTCAGGGTCTGAGCCCCCAGGACCCAAACTTTCTATCCAAAAGAGAGAGACCTAGATGGGCACGTGAAAGGCCCAGCTCTGGACCCAAAAGACGCGTCTTTCCTCTCCATACCTAATCAAATCTTACCCTACTTGTTTTTCCATTTCCAGAGGAAGGATGGCAGAAGACCAGCCGCACCTGTGCATTCAGATGTCAGACTCGAATACAAATGGCATCCCCAGCAGAAGGCCGTCCTCGCCAGACTTAGCTGGCAGGGCAGAGAGTGTGCTCACTTTCCACAACATCTGCTACCATGTGAAGATGAAGACTGGGTTCCTGTGCTGTCGAAAAACAGCCACTAAAGAAGTTTTGAGAGATGTCAAGTATGTATTTATTTATCTCTTTAGAGTATGTGTATGTTTTATTTCTGTCTGGACAGTTGAGTCCACTCACATCTCTGAGCCATTAAGCACAAAATACAAAATTTGAGCAAGATTTAGAAAAATTATATGTTCATGTTTGCTATTGGCTGTGCTTAAGCTTTCTGCTAGGCTCCAGTGGTCCTCAGTCTCTAGTGCTGAGCCTGTACATCAGAGAGCTCATGCTGCTGGGCATCATTCTCCCCGGGCTCTGGGGGTACAGCCCTCCTGGCTGCTATCAGCACAGGGCCACACCAGCCAGCTCTGGTCATTCTGCAGTACTTGGTAATTCTCCCACTGTGCTGTGGTGTTGGACTGAGATACCAACAGCCTGTCCTCGATGGTTGTGTCTCCGTCCCTAAGGTGGCCTTTGGAAAGGTTAATCTTGGGGAGTTTAACTTAAAATGTGTAAGACAGTATATATAAGCGAGGGTTAAGTTAATTTTAAAGAGATGTAAAGTTTTCTGGTCTTTTGGTGGTTTTTTTTGTTGGGTTGTTTGTTTTTTTCCCCCAACATTGAGCACTACTGTAGTAAAGGAATCATGTCATTGTGACCTTTGTTCAATAATCGAAGCATAGACTTTGCCCATTCACAGTTCAGTAGTTAAACTAAGTGGCAAGTGCTTATACAATATGCCATTCCAAGTCACCTGTGACTTTCAGCTCCCGAACTTCAATTTCTATCATAAATATTCACCCTTTTGTGTAGCTCTGTCTGTTCTGCTCTTTGTCCGTGCAATTTCCACACCTGCTAAACATGGGCTCTTAAGGTCTTTCCTAATTTCCTCAAGAGCCATACGTTGTGGTAATTCAATTGACTGACACTGGTAATTTGCAACATTTTTTATCTGGCTTTTGAGTTTCATGTGGCTTAATGTCAGATACAGAGAACCTGTCAACTGCAGTTTAAGTAAAGACAAATCCCTAGTATGTTTTGTCTACAGGGACCACTATTCTCTCTGTTAAGAGAATAATACCTTTAGAACTGAATGTGGTTAAAGCAAGTGTGTGCTTCACTTGTGGAGATCCATGGGGTAAAAATATATGTACAGATTTTGTTACATTTTACTCATGTTTCTCTATTGCCTTCATTATATGAAGATTAGTTCTTCTTGAGTTACGAATAAAAATTAAAGTAGAGTTTGATCATAAATATTGCTTGTGATCAGGCAGCTTCATTAATTCCAAAATTAATGGGATGCAGAAGGTGTACAGACAAGTTACAAAGCCTACCGGTTGAAACAGTAAAAGTGGTAAAACCACTCTATTTATTATGTAAATCTCTTTTGTCTTACAGTGGCATCATGAGACCTGGACTGAATGCAATTTTGGGACCCACTGGCAGTGGTAAATCTTCGTAAGTGCCCCCTTTATCCTGCACAGAGATTACACCAAGGAGAAAATGAAACTGCACATATATAGGAGTAATGGACAGTACTCTCAGAGAAAGATTGTGGTTTTATTTAGGTCTGCGCAAATCTCACTTGTTCCTGAGAAATACTTGCATTCAAAAAACACAATCAGGTTATATGACAAAGATGAAATTCAGCTTTAGTCCAGACTTTGCTGAGAACACGATCTTTATGCATCATTCTAGGTAAAGCTGAAATTCTTGAAAAAATGGACATAAAATTGCACAGATCTCATTTCCTTAGGAAACCAGGACAAAAGAAACTCAGTCCTTCAAAGTTGCTGCGGGTTTTCTAAATTGCAAATGTTTAACATGGGATGCTTTTATGTAGCTGTTTGTTCCATGAACCGGGCTTGTGATTCAGAATCTTTACCTCCTGCATGCTCATCTGACAAAGTAACTAACTTTTCCTCTAGGCTACTCGACGTTTTGGCTGCAAGGAAGGATCCCCATGGGCTTTCTGGTGACATTTTGATCAATGGAGCTCCTCAGCCTGCCAACTTTAAGTGTACCTCTGGGTACGTAGTACAGGTAGGTAATTTTTATCACCCTACGGGTTGTATTGTAAAAAGTTGCTGCTGTGTTCCAAGTACCTTGCCTTGATCCAAGAAGCAGGGCTGTTGCTGTAGCAACTCTCCACATGTATACCCTTGCTGAGAAAAATACTGTGCTTTGTATTTGAGTCTCTTTCCTTAATGCTCTACGTTCTGTGGGAGCAGATGCTTTGGATCTGGATCCCTTCTTGTTCTCCACTTGGGGGAACAGCTGTAGGCCACCAAAATGCATGGAGTGTTTTTCAAGTATGATGTATTCTGCTAATCTATAGCTGGCACCTCCACTTGCCCAGTGACAATGTCACTAACTCCCATTCTGAGAAAACCTTTGTTTTGCCAGGGTGGGCTGGGAAGAAGGACAAAAGAAGGAAAACCACATGCCTCTTTTCATTTCTTTCCCCTCCCCACTCATGCTCAGCAGCGGGCTTGCAAGTCTGTCAAGGCCTGAAGAGATACATCTGCAAAAATTATAAAAGCATGGTCAGCATTGTTACAGAAAGGGGGTATCTCAAAACAGACGTAACTCTGAACTCCTACATCTAACAGATTTTCTTTGCAAGAGACAAGCAGATAATATTTAAGAAAACCTACCCTCCCTCCTCCTTTGCTGAAACAAGTTTGGAACACCTTCATCCTCACCCACATGGACGCAACCTCTCTTTTCCTTCCTTTTTTTCTCCCTGCTCTCACCTGTGGTGGGCTGGGGCTGCCTTAACAAATACACTGTGATAATGACCTGAGATGTAGCTGCTCCTTAGGTCCCTTCAGCCCTTCAGTCTCTCCCTCAACACCTCCAAAATACTACATAATGTAAGTAGACATAAGGGATAGTTTTTAATTACTTTGCTATTTATGAATTTTGATATCATGCATGATGAAGGATGTTCCTATATTGCATTGCTTTATGAATTAAGTCAAATACAATTATTTGCATGGAATCAACACTGCTATGACACAGGCATTGAAGATGCACCTTATCACATGCTCTGGCCATTGCTACTGTCCCTCTGCATGCAAGGACAGCACAAAACATAGGTAAATGCAGTTCTCGGGGGAATAAATAGAAGTTGCTAAGCAATCACCAAGTATCTGCCTTTTTTTTTTAAATGAAGGATGATGTGGTGATGGGAACCCTGACTGTAAGAGAAAATCTGACGTTCTCAGCAGCACTTCGCTTGCCAAAGTCAGTGAAGGAACATGAAAAAAAAGAACGAGTGAATCAGATCATTCAGGAACTGGGTTTGAGCAAAGTGGCAGATTCCAAGGTAAGCATGTAAATATGGTGCTTAAATCATGAGTAAATATTAAGTGATTTATTTAATGAGCCAAATGGCTCAGCATGGTAGATTAAAAAAAGATTAATTTCAACAGTCTGTTTTAATAATACAATAATTAATAACATTTTTCTATGGGATCTGCACAGACTGCGCTGATGCTGCCCTATGCTACTACATTGCAGGCAAAGGGAAAGGTAGTCTGTGTTTGGAGGGAAAAAAGAACACCTCAAGTAATACTAACATTAAACAGCCTACGTGTGAGATAACACTTACATCTGTTCTTGAGAATAGGGCTAAAATTTCTTGCAACTCTTCCCAAGTAGTGCTGTGTGGCTAGGATGCTGTTCACTCAAGGATTTGTCATCAGGCCAAACGAGACAAGTTTCTTGTTATGTGGCAGGTTGGCACCCAGTTCACTCGTGGGGTGTCCGGAGGAGAGCGGAAAAGGACCAATATTGGGATGGAGCTCATCACGGATCCTGCCATCTTGTTTTTGGATGAGCCAACTACTGGACTTGATGCCAGCACTGCTAATGCTGTTCTACTGCTACTGAAAAGGTGATGGCCTTGGAAACAGTTTCCTGGTTTCAACACTCCTCTCTGCTACACCTGAGTTGTGTTTTACTTAAATCACAGTAAAAATGAGCAAATAGGGAAATCAGACATGTAATTGCTTACCAGCAAGTCTGCAAAGGGGGTCGGAAAAAGGCTGTATGAATTCTCTCTCTCCAAAGTGAGAACTCTCTTCTCAGATGGACACTATAAATATGATTTGAATATTTTCTTTTTCTTTTTTTTTCCCCTTCCTCCTCCCCTCTGTGGCATGCCATGTTAATCAAACTTCACCAAGGCTTAACTGAACTTGTGAATTCTCTTATCTAAAGGCTGAATTGACTTGCAAAGCTAACATCTGTGTTGTTCTTCACATTCAGGATGTCAAAACAAGGAAAAACGATAATCTTCTCCATCCACCAGCCTCGGTACTCCATATTCCGACTGTTTGACAACCTGACGCTGCTGGCTGCAGGGAGAGTGCTGTACCATGGGCCAGCCCAGCACGCCATCGGGTACTTCCAGTCCCTTGGTGAGCACAACTTTCACAGCAACACCCTTAGTTTGCACTAACTTGAATAAAATGCCAATAGCTCTGGGTCAGAATTGGCCACAGCGTGTATTAGCAAGCCCAGGGTTTTAACAGGCTAAGCATTTCTCTGGGAGTTTCTCCTCTTAACCCATATGTAGGTTTGGATGATAGGGCTGACCTCTAATGGACTGTTCCTGGGTGCATCTTACCTAGACAAAGCCCACACTAGGGCTGGGAAGGCACACTGCCAGCTTGTCACCTTGATGGAGCTGCCTGGCAGTGCCATTCACCCCTTGGGAAAGCACAGACCTTTTGAAGCCTGCCCTGCCCACGGTGCAGGCTGTTCAGTGGGCACAGTGTGTGGCTGCGTTCTTGACAGCCCTTGTCCAGTCACAAAGCCATCACTCAGAGCTTGTACTGCTGTCACCACAGGCTACCAGTGCGAGCCGTTCAACAACCCTGCCGACTTTTTCCTGGACATCATCAACGGAGACTCCACCGCTGTGGCAATGAACAAGATTGATGAGATTAACACAGGTATGAAATGCAGAGCTGAGTCGAATTATCACAACATGTATTTTGCCAGGAGGTGTCTAACACAACATTCACAGGTGCCAACCAACCAATAACTTCGTTGTACAGTGTACGGCTGTTTGTAGGCATGAGCGTCACGCGCTGCTGATCCACGTTGCTTTAAAGGAAAAAACCCCACAAACACACCATTCCTAAATCCTTTTTGTTTATATGTGGAAAATAATTAGCACAACCTGAAATTGAAATAAGTACCAAATTCACACACAACTCTACTATATAAATCATTCCTGCCTATGCAAGAATAGTTTGCCTCTCATAAGTAGGTATTTAGTAATTTGTCACTGCTATCCATAAACTGACCTGCATAGTTTTGTGTTACACTCAAGTAATGAGATGTTAAAGGTGCAAGAATATTTTCCTGTGTTGAAATTATAATGTCTGGGAATATAAGAAACTATTTTGGTAACTCTCAACACAGAGCTTCTGTCATCTTCAAGGCAAACCAGTTGAAGTCCTGCAGAAGCAGAGATGATAAACCAGGAAAATTATTCCAGTTAGGAACATAATTTGATGCAATTATGGCTTGCATTTTTTACCTAATGGAATGGTTAATCTGTTAGGAAATTACTGTTTTCCTTTCTCTGAGCCAGGTGGGTAGAGATAGGGGACCAGTGTTCACTTGATGCTTCCCTGAAGTTGTGGTAAGGCAGAAATTATCTGCAAACTAAAAAATCAGATCTTGCCTATGTTCAGTAGCATGCTTTTTCATCCTTTTCTGCTGCCACTCATTAATAGCATACTCTTTTTTCCCAGGACTGAAAAGGGACATGAAATTATGAATATGCTATGTACTCAAACACACAGTTTCACTATATCTTCACCAAAGAAGCAACTCTTCTACAAAATGAATTTTTCAGGGTCTGACAGATATTATAGCTGGTAATAGATGTTGTTAGAAAAAGCACACTGGACTATAGCTGAGAAAAAAAGGAGTTTCAGCTGAAATTTCTTCATGGTTGAAGTAGACACATGCAGGATTACCTGGATTTTAAAAGTCTGGAAAGTCTAGGATTATCTCATCAGATCTGTGACACAGATCATTTACAGAAACCACGAGAGGTGAGAAGTGGGTGTAAAAGTCACTTTTTGATTAAAAGCTATATTGCTGTCATGCTGAAGCTTCATGGGCAGACAAGGGTTTACCTAGTGAGTCTGCTGTGAAGCTGCTGCCTGTGGGTCAGGTTGCACAGACAAGCACAGAGGTTTGGTCTTACTTATACCAACTCTTTTGAACTGCATGCTGTGAGGGCAATGAATCACCGAAACTACATGTGCATATTAATTCTTCTGCTTCATTAGTAACTCTTCCATCCCACATAACTCCCCTGGCTTAACTCCTAAACAACCTTCCCATCCCTTACAGGCACAGTCATGTTTCTTTTTAATCTTTTCAGCAGAGAGCACTGAAGAACACACTGAATATGATAAAACCTTGGCTGAGCACTTAGCAGAAAAATACTCCAGCTCTACCTACTACCAAGAAACAAAGGCACAATTAGAGAATATTTCTTTGGGAAATAAAAAGAAAACCAAATCAGTTTTCCGAAAAATCACATATGCCAATTCCTTCCTTCATCAGCTGAAATGGGTGTCCAGACGCACGTTTAAAAATATGATTGGAAACCCTCAAGCTTCCATAGCTCAGGTAACACTATTTGTATCTATTGTTTTGTGGCATATGTTGAATTTATTTGACTCCTGTATTGTTAGATGAGTCACTGGGATAGTTTTGCCTCTTGATATTTTGACTGTAGTAAGCATCTGAAGAAAGTGTGTTGAAGGTCTGGGAATCTGATTACCTAGAAGGTGTCCTGAATGCTCACAAATGAGAAGCATGTGGGACTGTTCAGTAATTAATTTTGGACTACTGAAAGACTTTAGGAGGCAGGGTATCCCAGCAGGGTGTTCTGCTGCTCCTGGCTGGGAGCACGTTATGTCCCAAGTAGTTTCTTGTATTTGCTCATGAATATTCTTCAAACTTGACTCTAGTTGTCCAGGCGTGGCATTGTGAGGTTTGACCTCCAGTCCTCTCCCCTGTCAGGAGAAGTTAACAGACTACACTAGTGTACCTAATTAGCCTTCAGTACAAAATGAAGTGCTAGCAGTTGGCTCAAGTGCAAAAATATTTTTGCAGTCTCGTAATGTGCGTTCTGTTTGGTCATTTGACTGTCCATATTGGCAGTGATGTCTTCTGGATAAGATGTGATGAAGACCCACAATGGAGCATATTCTACATGACTGGCTCTGTTAGTCCTTCTTTTTCAGGAGAATCAACACCAAAAGTGTTGACTTCTTCAAAGCTGTACACTGCCTTCAGAAATAAAGAATGTCTGGCTGGCCTCTGCAGAATGGCTAATCCTCAGGAATCCCGTAATTCATGGGCCAAACTCTGCAGTTACAGCACCAGCAAAACTCACAATTCTCAGCAATTCTAGAGGAGACAACAGAAAAATTGGTCTGGACCCAGGGGTATAAATTGTCTTCATCATGGCTTTTATAATGAGTGAAAAAATGGCCAGTGTGGAGGGGAAATGAGTCCAGAATCCCCAAGGTTAAAAGGCTTTGATATATGTGTGTGTGTCTGTATGTTGATACTATGGAGATCCTTAATAATTGCTTTGTAAAAGCTTGACCTTGTGACAAGAATTAGGCTCTCAAGGATCTCCTTAATACCCCAAGGTTAACGGTCCTGACTTGTTTCTCACAATCTTTTTTATCTCCCCACCCTCATTAGGGATGGATTTGACCAGCATTCTTTTAGTGGTACACAGCCTGTTAAGCCTTTTTTTCATTAATCTGCTCCAAATTGGTCTTGATATGATCCCTGCTTTCCACTGCAGTGGGCTTAGGATCTGAATTATCCCTGACATTTGCTCCTTTCGGCAGGATCTTAGCGATAGGGTACCATGGATCAAGGGGTTTATGGTGTTAAGACTCATGCATTGCTCGGGCTTAAAGATGACAGAACTGCCTGATACCATCAGTTTTCCTGTGATTTTTGTCATTTGCGTTAAGCGTTTAAAAAGTGTGACGCACACACTTCGGTCTTCGTCCTTGAGCCAGGTGTTATCTTTGCTATTTAAATTGTGTTACCGACTGCAAGTATCAGCACCTTCGTGTATACTATACTATCGTAGTATCTCGTTAAAAAAAGTCTCGAGAATAAGATGTGTGATAGAGCCCAGCAATTACACATTGTGGGGCATGAAAAGAAAATGTCATCCACAGCCTGGCAGGCAGGAAAGACTGACAGCCCAGCTCAAAGTAGCCTTCAGATGGCTGCAGAGAAATCCCCACAGAAGCACTGCACTGCAGAGCTGTGGTCAGCCCTGGAACTGAAGGGACCCTCGTCACTGACTGCAGATAGGGAGTCACTTTCTGTCCAAAGGAGAATGAATGGTGGAGATTATCAGTAGGGAGAGAGGAGAAATGTTGCAATCAACTTAATTTAATCACATCACCTAAGAATGGCTGAAACAGTGCTTGGGGAGAGGAGTTTGGGTGAGGTCCGTGTGATGCTGGGGATCCCTCTTTCTAACCTGCTCCAACAAGCCTCTGCTATCCTCCTCCTCCCATTGCTAGTATTAGCATCCTCCCAGCACTCGTGAAGTAGATCCACAAGATCTGGCCCCACAGAAAAGCCACGATATCACTGTAGGATTGTCCCTCCTTCCTCACTGTCGAACTGCCTTGACCACAAGAGGCAGCAGCAGGTGGCATTGGGGAGCTGCTGTGTCTCAGACACCTCTTGGAGGACGGCATGGCTTGAGACTCTCAGTACTGCAGAGCTGCAGGTTGCTAACAGCCCATCGACTGCCTTCCCAGCTTGGGCAGCTTTCCTCCTTTCTGACAATACTTCTCGTCGATCCGCACTTGCCTGCTACGTATTTCAAAAAAACCTACTGAAGTTTTGAAGCGATGAGAGTGATGCTTTTCCTCTTCTCTTTTTTTCCCATTTAGGTGTGCGTTACGGCTCTTCTGGGACTGACCGTAGGTGCCATTTTCTTTGGACTTAAAGAGGACTCCAGTGGACTACAGAACAGGTTAGTCAGTTTGAGTAATGGATGTTCAAAAATTCGATTTATCTATCTCTTTAAAGCAAATGCTTCCGTGCAAATCAGTAAGTAAGGCCAAGGCTGTGTTAGTGACTCAGAAGTGAGGATGTTCCTTGGTCCCTGCAGAACTGAGGGTGCAACTCTGCCCTGCTGTGCTGGAAGCTGGACGAGCAGTCCAAATAAAATGAGTAATGATGCTTCTGTAGGATGACACTTTTCAGTGCCAGTCAGGCTGCTAAAAATGCTGAAGAGCAGACATCATATTAAAAAGGTTTAATTCAGCATGGTGGCACTTCAGCTTATTTTCTGCAAAGATTTTCCCAAGTTGAAAAGAATGAAGATTAAAATACATAGACTTGGCTACATAACCTTAGGAAACGAAAGCTTTAATCTTGCATCTGTTTCTATTATACACACATTTGTATTTACCAGCAGTAAGTCAGAAGGTGCACCTAAAGCTAGATTTTCAAATTATTCTGGTCTGTGTATCATTTTGACAGCTGTATATACATGACCTGACACATGATTTTGCAATTATGAAACCTCTGGGTTGTTAGACCTGAAACACTTCATAGCATTTACCTAAAAATGGCCCAGTTTCAGGTTGGGTATGAAGTGCCTTAAATTTCAGTGGAAAAAATGAAAACTGCTTCTCACGTTGCTTACTCAGTTCCTCACAGTTTGCCATCAGACAAATGTCTCACAGTCTGAGAACTTCTACTGTGTCAGGAAATTATATAAAAAAACTGCATCAGAGAACTTACTATTTTTGCATGCCAAAAGCAAATACTAGCTGTACCATTGTAATTCAGGCTTGTTACAGACTCAGACTTGTAGCCAAGCCTCCTCTCGAGGAATTTGGAATGGGAGGTGACAGACTGCTAAACTTCAAGGCATTACAGTTGGCTTTACATACGCAGTAGTGGAAACACTACATTTACATCACATTTTGAATAACAGCTTGCTGTTTTGCTTTTTGTAGAGTGGGTGCAATGTTCTTTCTGACCACCAACCAGTGCTTCAGCAGCATCTCAGCTATTGAACTCTTCGTTGTGGAAAAAAAGATATTTATGTAAGTAAAGCATACAAAAGCTTATCAGGCACTACTGTTAGAAAGCAAGTTTGTCTGTCTTACTGTAGCTAATTGCCATTTCAGTACACCTAGTGCAGAGTTTTCAAATTATTCCACTGATAGTGCTCATTGCAAATGTGCTCTTTTAACCTGTGAGTTGTCTGGAAATCCCCCAAATAGTAGCTGTGATAGCAGATAGCTGAATTTAAAATTACTGACAGAATAGGAAAAAAAACCCCCTGAATATTCAATTTTGGTATTGATTAACAAGTTTGTGACTTGCTAGTGAAGGCAGTAAATACTGTCTAACTGGATTCTTTAAAGCTATGCATATTACACTGTATAAAAAAAATAGGAAAATTGTTTAAACTTTACTCTCTCTGTTTTCATAACAAAATATATATTTAGTAAAAACCATATGCACAAGTATCCATGTTCAGTGTCTGGCTTACTGGACACTCGCATTACAGCCTAACTATGAAAGATTTTTTTCCAGTTTGAGCTAGAATTCATTTGTATGCATGAGGAAATAACCATACTGATTTTTAGTGATTACATTTCTCACATGCTGTACATCTCTGTGTTCCAGACATGAATATATCAGTGGGTACTACAGAACATCTGCGTATTTCATCGCAAAGCTAATGGCTGATTTAATACCCATAAGGACTCTACCAAGCATCATCTTCACCTGTATAGTTTACTTCATGTTAGGCAAGTATGGTCTCCTACAGTTGCACTACAGCCCCCAAACTCCTCAATAAATCAACATGGAACATGTATTTTATAGATGTGTATGTACACATATATATTTATGTAGAGTAAAGCACTACATCGGCATGGCAGTGGTTACTGCCAGTTGCTTTTAGCACACCATGTGGTTTTCTGCAAGAAAGAAACACTTTCAAAGATTTAAACATTCATCACAGAATCTGTGACATCTCATCTCCCCTGTCCCTAGAAGGAAGCATGACATGACCATTATTGCATAGGTTTGTTGTATTCTTTTTCATCTATGGTCATATTAAACTTCTGATGACTTTTAGAAGATACTTTTCCAATCCCTGCAAGAACACCTAAAAGAAAAATTTTTGGTTTAAGATCTTAATATCGTGTGAATTAGTATCAACTTGTTATTTTTGGTGAGATGCCTTCTGGTTAGTGAGCAGACTTTGAAAGTTGCTGGCACCAACTTTTACAACCCTAGAGCACATCTGAACGTCATCCTCAAAACATGTCCACAACAGACCGTTTTCCTAGAGTAAGGTTTCAGATGATGACATCCTTTTGGGATGTTCCAAAAGCTTGAAAGTACAAGCAAGACTTAAAAATAATCGCAGTTTGCTTTGGTCTGAGATTTTTTCCCTAAGGAATAGGAAAAAAGGCCACATCAGCAAGAGGCTCTCAGATTGTGAAACTGGAGTGAGATAGACCTTGCTGCCACATCCACAGTCACCGAAAGTCTGCTAGGTCCTTTAGGAGAGCTCTCTGCTGGAAACCAGTGAAATGCTGTACAACTGCCGCTCATGGAATTGCACTAGAAATTTCTCCTTTGATAGACAACTTGAAGCCACCGTGAAGCCATCACTTTGAATGTGGGGAGTACGGTACTTTTATCTACTACCCGTTCTGCTATCTCTAATGTTACTAGTTATTCCTCCTGTCCTCCACTGTCAGGGCATACACATGGGCTGTCACAAGCACCGCAGCAGTCTTGGGTCTTGGTGACGTAGCCCATGCTATCAGACAAAGTGTAGTCTGTAGGCAGGACACACTACGGAAGTCAGGATAGTGTTCAGCTTATGGTAGAGCTTTTGGCAGGATCATACTGAAACCCTTCTTGTTCTGATCTTTAAGGTCTGAAACCAACAGCAGAAGCCTTCTTTACAATGATGTTTACCCTTATGATGGTGTCCTACACAGCCACTTCTATGGCACTAGCCATTGCAACAGGACAGAACGTGGTCGCTGTAGCAAACCTACTCATGACTATCACATTTGTTTTTATGACTGTGAGTAACATTATTCAGTTTTCTAGACTGAATCCTGAAATCCTAGAAATGCTGAAATCTAGAAATCCTACTAGCACAGAGTTCAGCTGAATTCTGCAAAAAGTCTGTGGGGGTCGAGCAATATATGTTGCATATCCTGATTTGTTTGATTTGAGTATTCTGATACTGTGGGGCTGAATATTCTGATTTGTCCTTTGAACAAACAAGAACCGGGGGAGCTGAGGGTTTGGGTGTGAGGGGAAGGGAGAGTGTGGCTCCTCCACCCTCTGGCAACCACCAAACTGCCTTGAAAGCAGGAAGCCACCTATAGCTACATTTTTTTCTTTCGCCCTTAGCTGTGCCAAAGGCAAGTGTATCTGGCTGAGAACATGACCCGCAACCTCCTCCTCTCTGAGGCCACTACCCCAGTTGTCCTCCTCAGCTGCAGAGCCCACCACCGGGCACGTTAGAACCAGACAACACACAAACAGCTCCAGTTGGGAGACAGGCCCCGAACCCACAGCCAACATTCACACTGCCTCAGGCTCAGGGCACACAGGCAAAAACCTGGTGCATGCCCTGAGGAGCAGCAGCAGACAGTTCATGCGAACCCACGTGGGACCCACTGCCAGGAAGCAGAGGGGTTTAATGCACAGGGTAAAGCATTCCCTGTTAACTTATTTAGGGAGAAGGACCTGAGGTTATGGCTCAAAGCTGGGTAACAGAAATGATTCCTTCCCTCTCCCTTGTTCTTCCACTGGAAGATTTTTTTTCCCCTCTAGAAATGCTTTCCCACTCATTTTTATCTGATGAAGAGGGTCAAGAGCTAGAGAAGAACACGCGATAACAACACGTAATTTGTAATTTGCCTTTCTTTTGTTGTTGTTGTGACTTTTTTGTAATTCTTTTTTCTAGCTTTTCTCTGGGTTGCTGGTCAATCTCACAAGTGTCCTGCCCTGGCTCTCCTGGCTCAAATACTTCAGCATCCCTCGATATGGAATGACAGTAAGTGCTGTATTTTCTTGTGTACAGACTTGGGAAACGTTTGATAGAAAGGAATATCTTTACTCATGATAAAGAAAACTTCTAACTTTATGGTCTAATGAGCAAAAGGAAAGCTAATTAAGTACAGCAACCTCAGAACATAGTACACTATCTTGAAACAACAAAGGCTTCTCATCAACCAGCACCCACTGCTGTGTATTAGTCCTCATTTCTGTAACCTAGAAGCACCTCGTACGAGGGAGCAACGGAACAACTACACCCAGTGCAATGCAGCTGGACAAAAACGATACAAAGTAAAGAACAATGTTATCACTAAAAAAAAGAAATTAAAGAAATTAAATTCTTCTCTTTTCCATCAGTCTCTGTTCCGTCTTGACAAAAACTTGTCAAGTTAAAGCTTTTTTTCCTAATTTTTGAGGATTTAAGCTAGGGTAATATTTTGCAGAGAAATTTGGGCTTTACTATATCCGTGCAGAAATAGTGTAGCCCAGGGTAGGTGGTAAAGCCTGCTGTTGTGCATGCTTAAGCAGGGTGTGGGCTTCTTAAAAGAAAAAGAACTGTGCTGCTCAGCTTAAAAAAAATGAACATCTGGCCAACATAAGTGATACCATCACATTATTAGAATAAATTTTAATTGCATTATATCTCATCTTCGTAATGTATCATTCCTTTGCCTACTGATTTCTGTTGTCATTGTTTCCTTTATTTTAAAAGGCTTTACAAATCAATGAATTGAAGGGTCTGAACTTCTGCGGCAGCATTAACAACACAGTTTTAAGCAGCGACAATAGCTATCGACGGGTGGGCCCGATGTAAGTATTTTGGTTCATTGAAACGAATCCCACCATCAGTAACTTCTGAAGTCCTAGAATATTAGTCTGAGTATCAGAGATACACACTGATGACTAGCAGAAGCTGTGAGTTTTTTTAGAGAAAACGAAGTTTTGACTGGGTTTTTGCATTCTGCCTGCACAGAACATTCTGCCTGTTGTCATATTTATAAGACTACAAATAACTGGCATTATATATCTGGCTTCTTCCCTTTTCTTCAAACTGCATTTACTGAGAGACATGCACACACACTACAGTTTTACAGCCTCACAAAATCCATTTCAGCTTCCTCTAGGAAACTGGAGCTACAAGACAAACAAATTTACAAATGGAAATAAACCAGTAACAGAGCTGGTGTTTACCAGGTCAGGACCTGCTATACACGTGAAATCACACTACACCTTCTAGGGATCTTCCTAGGTACTTCAAATGACAAAGTTTATAAATGCATGTGTGTTTATCTGCAGGCTGTGTACTGGAGATGAATACCTGAAAAGTCAAGGCATCGATGCAAGTACCTGGGGCCTGTGGCAGAACCACCTGGCGCTTGCCTGCATGTCAATAATATTCTTCACCATCTCGTACCTGAAACTGCGCTTCATGAAGAAGCTCTCTTAAAACCACAAGGAAAGATGCAATTTCCACTCTTCAGGAGTTTGATGAAACTGACTGTGCAACTGACTTGATTTTTTTTTTTAAGAGGTCTTCCTTTGTACTGTTATGATTACACAAGTCAACAATGTGAAAGCCATCCTTATGTATTATATTAAATACTTACTATTAATGTAATATTGCTGAAATATTTAGCAAGGCTCAGTTCTCCCTGCCACAAAAAGTGTACAACTGTTAATTTCTTCAAGAGACTATTCGGTCTTTCTGTATCTTCTAGCTATGAACTTGTTAAACACTAAAATTAACGTTTAGTGGCTTAACCTGATAAAAAAATAATAGTTGCATACTTTAATTAGCACCTACATTTACTGGCAAGTAATCCAGTCCAAAGTGATGCTTACCAGGACACCAATACAGTCTCAACTGTGTATGTGCTCACACTCTATGTGAGACAGCAACAAAATCCTCTCCAACCCTGTGCACATCTCATACAGTTTTCCATTTGGGAATCATTACTGCTCTGGAGTGTACTTGATTGATGCCGTGAAGTCTTTCTTACCACACTGGAGTAGTAGAAGCACTGTTTTTTTTAAATAAAAATGACTGTGAACTGACATACTCTGACAGTTCACATAATCCTTGTCCTGAAATTTGCATTTCCTCTGTGTAACTGCAAGTCATCTTCACTGTCCCATTATTGCTGCTATCGTGAGCTCTTAGTCTTTTTTTATACTGACCAATTTGAAGTGCATGACTGAACAGGATGGTACCACATTTGTAGAGGTCCACAGATTGCAGGAATCCTTTCCTTTTCCAGCTTTTCCCTGGCCATGTGCTGCAGTACTAGCTCATCTCCTTTATTTGGAGAACTTTATATGCAGTTATGCATAGTAAAAGAAGACAACTTTATACCTCTTTCTTGGGTTGTACTGGTAATCTTTGCTCTAGTTTGTGTAGGTCATACAAAACAAACTTACAGAACCTTATTTCTCTAAGAGACTTAAAATCATACAATACACTGAGTTGGAAGGGACCCAACAAGGATTATTGAGTCCAACTCCTGGCCCTGCACAGAATATCCCCAAGAATCGCACCATGGGCCTGACAGTGTAGTTAAAATACTTTTTGAACTCTGTCAGGCTTGGTGCTGTGACCACTTCCCTGGGGAGCCTGTTCCAGTGCCCAACTACCCTCTGGGTGAAGAAACTTTTTCTAATATCCAACCTGAACTGCCCCTGACACAGATTCATGCTGTTCCCTGGTCAGCAGAGAGAAAAGAGCAGTTCCTGCCACTCCACTTCCCCTCATGAGGCAGGTGTAGACCACGATGAGGTATCCCCTCAGTCTCCTCTCCTCCAGTCTGAACAGACCAAGTGACCACAGCCACCCCTTTTATGGCTTGCCTTCTAGACTCTTCACCATCTTCACGGCCCTCCTTTGAATGCTCTCTAATAGGTTTATATCCTTTTTAAGTTGCGGCTTCCAAAACTGCACGCAGGACTTGAGCTCCACATTGAACGGACTCAAAGGACACAGGATTTGAAACCGCAGCAGTGCAGAGCAGAGCAGGACAATCCCCTCCCTCAACCGGCTGGCAATGCTTTGCCTGATGTCCCCCAAGACACAACTGGCCCTCCTGGCTGCCAGGGCACTGCTGACTGATGTCCAACTTGGCCTTGATCAGGCCCCCCAGGTCCCTTTCTGCGGTGCTGTTCTCTACTTCCCACTCCCCAGTCTGTACATACATCCGGGGTTGACCTGTCCTAAGTACAGAAACCGGCACTTGTCTTTGTTAAACTTCCATGGTTGGTGATTGCCCAGCCCTCTAACTTGTCTAGGTCTCTCTGCCAGGCCTCTCTGCCTTCTCTTACATGACTCCTTCGAGGATGGTTACAGTTCTATGTCTGTTACAAAAATTATCCAAGGCAGAGTGACAGAGAGAAGCAGGAGTGCGTGCTCTCGTCTTCTGTCAGAAATACTTGGTTTGGAAGCAGTGGTGCAGACCTAGGACAATAAATGAGGCAGAGAAGTGAGGGTGAATAGGAAAGAACCTACATTGTTCTCCAGCTTCCCTTTGCAAGCCTTGCAGTAAGTACCACAGAATGAAGCTCCATACACTTGTAACCTGTAGCTGTGCTCCAGAATATTCCTATGTGAGTTTTGGAACAAGTGACACGGGGCCTGTAGAAATAACATTTAAATCAATCACTTACAGTTGAACTGCATGAGAGGAAACAGACAGCTGTAGAACAGCATTGCAAATATACACGAGTTTTATCCCCTTGGCAGAGATGCATCCTCACAGTGGGGTCCTTGCTCCGACTGAAGCTGGGAACTCAGAATCTCACAGTCTGTTTTTTGTAGTCAGACACAGGTTTTCTGCAGAAGCCACTGCTAATTTCCATAATGGCTGCTACAGAACTGAGGAGTAACATTTGCTATTGTCAAAAAAGTTGATATTTTAACAAATATCAAGTAGGTATTTTAAAAAACGTATGTTTCATACCTTTTTTATTCAGCTTTGTCACAACTCTGCATAAGCATCCAGGAAATGAACTGAAAAGATAAAATAGTGTAATGAAGATAAAATTACAGATTCACAGACACAATAGCACACACTGAGTTAAATTTTCAGTTTCCAGGTTACCTTAGAAGGGGATTTTTGCACAGAATGGTATTGACATAGACCTGAATTTTAGGGAAAAGACCTATGTGACTTTAAGAACACATGTACAAATAGAATCACACATGAGATCCTAAATATTACAAAGAGCCCTAAAAAACTGGAGGAAAACAACTTGCTTGATCATCAATATTTCTGAATTTGGTTATTTGAGTGCAATCAGTTTTCAGAAAATAGGTTATGACCCTGTTAAACTTTAAAATCTCTACCCAATTCTTACATGACTAAATAGTTAGCTGTAAATTTATACTTCGGTAAAATAATTTAAGTTGCTGTTGAAAATAAAAATCTATTCTTCCTAGATTATCAGGAAACAGTCACCTTAAACTATATTAACAGACAGATTCTCTACTTTTGCATTGGTATGGCTGAACTATAAGCCAGACCTTATGTGTTTCTATGCATATAACTAACAAATAGAATCAAATGTGAATGAAATCATAGTTTTGTAGTATTCAGGCTTTTTATTAGGTCTTGACAGATTGGCATTTTATGATATATCAGAATGGGCAGACATTCAAGTTAAGAAAATGAATATACAACAATCCTGACTTTTTTCTGGGTATTATTACTGAGGACTCAACTGCTGTGGCACTGAAAAATGCACATTACAGAGTGGTTCCCGTACAGCAAAAGAACATTTCACAGCTTGAGAATAAGCAACTATATGTTATTTGCAAGATGGCAATCTTACTTCCAACAGAATGATAAGAATATTTTGTTAAAATTTTCTGAGGCTAGATTAGTTTTAATGTAAATTTACAGGATACCTCTAAAAATCTGTATGAGATTTATACAGACAACAGTAAACAAGCTGCCACAGCAGGCAGGGATCGTACATAAAGAGCTGAGACCAGCTACAGAATTCTTTTTTAAGATTTCACCTCTCCTTTATGTTTGAAAGCATTTAAAAGCCTTCCAGGATGTAGCTTCTGCTATCTTTCTCATGAAAACAAGAAAAAAAATTTGCAGTTGAGATTTGAGTTTTTTGGCATCTTGTATCAGTATTTCTCTTTCAAACTCCAACACTTTTGTTTAAAATTTTGAAAAAAATCTTCCCCTTGCCATTCCAGTAATCCACTGAAAATACTGCACAACATTTCAGTATATTAAAACAGGATGACTAATTCAAGAATTGAATCATTAAACTGAAGCAGATATTCATCAAGCTTATCTTTCACAGCTTGCATTGATGAGTTACTTGCAGGTACAATAAGACTTTGCTGTTTGGTCAGAGCTGCTAAGACTGCAACATAATATTGTATTTTATCCTCCTAAAGAGCTCGGGGAAACTTCTGCACATTCTGAACACAAGGAGTCCTTTGATGAACTTCTGAAAGCTGAATCACAGTGTTCATTCTACCAACTATGTCCAACATCATCAGCGATGGTACCCAAGAGAAATATTCTCTATGTCAAAACATTTCTTATCCGTGCAGCTTCCTTGGCAGTTTCAACAATCACAAACCACTGAGAACGTAAAGTGGCTTTATGAATTCCTTATTCCTCTCTCATTTAAGCCTCTGTCTCATGTAATTGCCCGGGTATGAGTTTTTCCTTTGATGGTTTCCTTTGTGCAGAAGGCTCCAGAAATGTCAATCAAGAAAGATAACAGAGCTTTGAGGACTATGATCTTCCACTGTGACTGTTTTCTACAGAATGCTATTATCTAGAATCTGTGGTTAGGTGCTGAAACATGTACTTCTGACAATGAACCATCATTCTTGGTGATAAAATTCTAATCATAAAATATAAATCTGTTCAACTCTTTTAGCTGTGTTTTGTGTTTACAGATTTGATTGATATTTGATTTCAATTCAGATTTTATCTTTCCAGAACATTCAGAGCTGGGATGCTGCTTATAAGTAAATGAAATGATCTAAGCTTTTGGGCAGCTCACATTTGTTCTAAACTTAACATTTTGATATATACGACTTCAGGATTCATGTTGATCTAATCACTAATTGCTTTGTTGGTAAGATATCGTGCTGCCAGGGCAAATGAGAGCTTCAGAGCACAAAAATTGGCAGAAAGTGTTCTGTACCTTTAATTTACTTACACATTTGTCCTTTTTAAGCAGAAGGAAACAGTGAGAAGCTAACAGCAATGTGGTTATTCCAAAGAAATCAACAGAAAGAGGTCATGGTACTACAAAGAGATGAAAGTGGATTAGAGAAGCTCCCTTTGGAGACAAAAAACATCATCCCAGATTTAAAACTGAAGAACTCTCCAGTCCAGATAGTTGTAGCTGGTCCTTAACATTTCAACATTTAAAGAGTTATAACAGACTGTGTTCCAACCTGAAAATAAAATAGATTTTGGTACAAAGCAGTGATTTCTGAGAAAGGAAACAATCAAATTAAGCTAAACTACTCATATTTTGAACAAATTTTGATACACTACCGCACAGATAATATTTACCATGAAACTCCTAAACTGCTCATTTCAGCAGTTGGCCATCTATAAGAATGTACTTATGTAAAACAAATACTTCTTCCTGCACTGTCCAGTACCTAGTTCTGGTTTTCATCTGCAGAGGAGTTAACATACTGTGATTTCATTTTCACTGAAGTGGCCCATGAGACCAGAGCAAATGCCAGAGTCACTGCCCAGGAAGAATTCCTATGCAGCTCATTGAGAGGACAAGCTCTGCTACTCCCAAGTGCATCACTGTTTAGCTCATTTGCTCCCAGTAATTTTAATAAGAATGCCCACAGGCTAATGAACTGACAGCAGCACAATGCAGCCAATCCCTTATCTGAGCTCTGCAACTCCACAATGAGATTTGTACCTTAGTTGCAAGAGCAGCCACAGCACAGACTTTAAATGAAGATTTTATTTTTCTCTTTATATCCAGCCTTCTATTTTACATATTCAGATGAGAGATGTCCCTGCCCATAGCAAGGGGGTTGGAACTAGATGATCTTCGAAAGACCCTTCTAACCCAAGGGACTATGATTCTATTATATATCGGGTTCTCCCCTTTTGTTTGAGACTGACAAGTACAATCAGATCGCTTGCACAAGCCACTAGGCACATCAGCTCTATAGGAACCCCAACACGTACCTCTACAAACAAGGAAAGCAGCGGGGAGGAGAAGTGATTAGGAGAAGGGAAATAAATCCAGAATCCCCAAGGTTAAAAGGCTTTG
>VZRE01015490.1:65070-155706 GCA_013396775.1 Cephalopterus ornatus | reverse complement strand
GCTGGTTTACCTTTAAACCAACACAGGTGAACTTGCCCCTGGCTGCTGCAAGAGCGGAGCCCCGAAGAGGAGATATAAGGACTCCCTGAAACAACATCTCAGCCTTGGCCATACTGATCACCATCACTGGTCTGCTCTGGCCTCCAATCGGGAGGCCTGGAGACACACTATCCACAACGCTGCTGCTTCTTTTGAGAATACACGCAGGATCACTCTCGAGGAGAAAAGACAACGCAGAAGGAACCGCGTCCTGTCGGTACCACCTGGGGAATCATTCTGCTGTGCCTTTTGCAACCGGACGTGTCTATCTCGCATTGGCCTTTTTAGCCATCAGCACACTTGTGGCAAGCGTGGGTAGAGTCCTTCACAAATCTTCGTTCGTGAAGCCTAGCCATGAATGAAAATGAAAAAAAATTACTGATAAACCCTAAAACCTCTGGTTCCAAGCACTGTGATGGATTGGCTGTCGGCTACACAATAGTGTGACATGATGAAATGAAAGCACTTCTGATTTGTTCTGAAAGTGTTGAGTTTAACAACTATTTTCAACACCAGAATTACTAAAACCAGTTTCAACTGTCCATAGTACATTAATAAATTTTTTTTTCTAGTTCACCTGCTAAAACCAAGAGTATACATAAGGTGCATAAAACAAATGCAGATGTTACAAATGAAAGAACTGAGGTTTACATCAGGATTAGAAATGCTATCATAGCATGACAGAAAATGGACAAGATCAAAGAGGACACATCTGAAGATTTCCTTGATGCGATATCTAGAGTCTGCTATCAAAACTGCCAACTGTGTACTCTGTCAGACACTGAACACTGTCACAAAGCACGAGCTGCACAGTTGGCCGCACTATCAATTTTTAACTTGGATGAAAATCTGATGATCGTATGCAGTTACCTATATTTGACTGTTATTTGAAATATTGCAGAGAAACCGAGAGAAGTTAACTTGTTCTTTGAGACACAAAGAAATGAGCCTTACCATCAAAAAAGGTGTTAGGATTATTGATGCTGTACAACGCTAAAGCTGGCAAATATTTTCCTGGTTTTAATATACCTGTCAATAGTGAGCCACTGGGCATACAAGGACACATAGCCTAGGTCACAGCTAGCACTTCTTGCCATTCACAGCCAGCTATGCCCTGGCTCTCCAGTATTCCTTATTGTCCACCTTCTGGTGTTTGCAATTCTGGCTTTAAATCCCAAATCTCACAGTCAGCTTCACAGGCTACAGTAGCTTGAGTAAAGACTTCCTTACTTCATACATCCTGCTGGATTTGGGACATGGAGTTCTTTTCTTTGGTAACTGTGATAAATCACTAAAATATTGTTTGCTCTAACAGAGAAAATCAACATAGTAAAGAAATTAAAATAAATACAATTTAAAAAATAATTAAAGTTAAGCATAAATATGCACAACCTGATCTACTTAAAATTAAAGGAAGACATATCTTACTCAGATCTCTGATGGAGGATTGCTCCACTTCTGGAATTTTTTTGCCTTAAACCACCAGTAATATCCTGACCGGAATATCAGACATATTCTACATGTTTCCATACAATCAAAATTACCATATTCCTACCATGTCAAACAGATGCAATATTCCAAGAGAAAACTGTTTAGCAAAGTAGCTGATGGATCAAGTCAATACTTCACAGCAAACAGATGCAGCAATACTCTTCATATTTTGGAAAGTGCCATATTGGTCACGTGTTAAGTCCTGGAGATATATTTCCTATCTGTATTACCAGTGGTTTAACACTACAGCACTGCAGCAGCCCAGTGAAGATGTACTATTCTAAAATAAATACAGGTAGCTTCAAATCTGACAGAAAAGAAGGAAACATGTGTCTTAGAAGTACAATATGTATTCCTGTCTTAAAAAGCCTTTGCTCCTACTACAGTGCCCTTGGCCACGTAACAGAGTTTCCAGAAGCAGGTAACACAGAAAGATCAGACTGAGATATGTGAGAGAGCTGCAGGAGATCCACCACTGTCCACATGCCCTCAGAGGCACACTAGCCTTGCCAGAGCTCTGCCATAGCCGTGTGGGGCACCCTACATACCCCCTCCTCACTTGTCATCCCAACTCCACGCTCAAGCATTTTTTCATTCCATTTTTATTTCGCAAGCAATTGGAGGGGGGGGTGGGTGTGATAAGCTCTCTAGCCCCTTGGAAACTGCAGGGTTTAGTTAATGGCGCAGAGAACACATTCAGTTTGACTGGTCACTCCCACATCCTCCTCTCTGTCCAGATGGCAGGGATTACTGACCCAACTTCTACAACAGAAGTTCCCCCATCTGCTTCTCTAGTTGTTTCAAATGGCTTCACAGACAAACTATATTAAACCAAGAAACTACTGGCTCAGCTGCTTTGAACATAAAGGTAAGTTCAAATGAAAACACGAAAAATGCCTAATCTTTATTGTGGAACACATATGTCACTCTCTGCTAAGAAATGGTTTTAGGTGAGAACTCATGCATTTCGTGCATTCGTAGACACCCATGGGATTTTATTTCCCCTATATTTAATCCATCTGTAGAACAGTTCAGTCAGTCAGGACAAGTGATACAGGCACTTCTTTATACATAGTTTTGACAGCTACAACTTCAAAACCTACTGAATCATAGGGAAAATCTAGGGGGAGGTTATTTAAAATACGAAGTTGTTGAATACATACTTCTGTAGAGTGTACAGTTTCTATAAAAGCACAGATTTTGCATCTCTACTAAGGACAGAATAACCGTGATTTTTTTTTTAATATATCCAACAGATTTTAAGAAAAAAATTATTTTAAAGTAAAAATAAATATTCTTTTTAGATGCTATTATTACTTCTTTTAAGAACTAGAATATAAATCGTATATTTGTTTCACAGTATTAAGTTAGTTTCCTGATAAAAGAAATTTTCTTCTGGTGTGAAGGAGATGGAAATGTACTCTAGACAAATTCCTCTTAGCCTCACTTTAAACAACACAGAAAACCATTTTGTCATCAGCAAACTTTCCCAAGTTAAGTAACATTTTCTTGTCAAAGGAATTCATCAGATGTATTGACATGCTTCTACCCTACACTATGAAGGATATTTAGGAACATGCTCTGCTATTGATATTCTTGTACTATGAATATGCTACTCATTCAGTGATACTGTAAATAAAAGCAGCATTTCAGAACAGTTAAGTCAATGTGCTTTAGGTTTCGTATCATAAATGGCTCTATTTTCAATATCAAAAGACATTTCTGTCTTCATTGTCAATAACTTTTATGTTCTAAGTGCACCTCAATATAAGAAACTAAAACACTTGAGTTAGCCTCTGCTAAACAAAATATATTTCTTTTATCCAGGTTTTACACTGAAGACTTTTTTGGATTAAAGGATTTTGATTCTTTGTGCAAAGCACCTTGAAAGAGGTAAACTTTTTTCCTGTAAATTGCTGTGTGGTTTTTGTGGGTTTTTGTTTGTTTGTTGAGAGATTTTGCTGGTTTGTTTGTTGTTAGGGTTATTTTTAATATATGCATAGATGTCTTCTGTAGCTTGCTTTCCTTTACAGGTTATGACATCAGATACAAATCCAAAAACAAAAAGTGGAAATATGACCTGCTATAATAATTCACATTGGAAAACACATTTGATGTGATACAAGAGGAATAGCTCTTGCTAAAAAGCTTCCGAAATACTTTTGTAGCATTTACTATAAATTATGTGTTTCTTAAGGTCAAAGATATAATATTCTGGAACATAATCATTTTTTCCATAGTACAGTAAATACAATAATCTACACTGAAGGCACTCAAAAAAATCTCACATCACATTCAGCTATCATGTCAGGTGAATGACTAAAAAATAACCTTGCAACTTTAGAAATGATATTTTCTCAGAGTAATGCAGTTTTCTAGATTACATATTAAGAATTTGATAAATGATGACAAACTTTGAATTGATTAACAAATCAATTTCTCTTACTGTTTTTCCTTAAAAGAAAATTATATAAAAACAAGAAATACATATAAAAAATATTTTTATTCAAAAATGGACAGAAATTATTTCTGAGTAAGGCTGAAATTATTAGCTTTATGATTGCAAACTTGGACAGCAATTATCTAATAGCTTTTCTTTTAGAGAACGATCAGGTTTTTATCCAACTTTGCCAACTATGGACAATAAAAAGCACTAAGACGTTTGCCATCAGTACTCAAATGGAGTAGAGCAATTTGTCATCATTGCATAAGAAATAAACACATTAAGAGTTATCTTTTATTGGTGGTTCTTTCACTCTATTTTTTTTAGTGATTTAAAATGACCATACAAAAGAATAGCAGAAGAGTTGAACACAAAGGTTTCATAGAGTCCTTAGAAACATCCAGTTGTAGTCACTGCTGCTATGGAAGCAAAGCCTTTCTCTGTGATAATATGGCTGTACAGCTCTGACATCTGCCTGACCACACATACCATCATTATTCCTATGCTGCGTAATGACATAAAACTCCAAAAAGATAAGGTAATATCTTATAAAATCACTACTAGGCAATATTTTGGAGATCTGACTCTTTCAGAATACAAAGAAGTTGCATTTCCTAGAAAAATCCCACAAGTAGGAAATGCACCATCACAACTTCTTCGCAATACAATCGCTGTGAATGTGTCTCACTTTGCTCCCCCTCCCATTTCCCATAATCCAGCTTTTTATAGCAATTCTTTACTCAATGGAGAAGTATCATATTATCTGCTCAGGTACTCAGCATTCCCATGGCAATCTGCCTGGGTGTTTAAAATACCACCGAGATAGGTCCTGCCCCACAGTAGACACACCCAACAGAACCCCTGTACCAAAAGGCTCAAATGCATGAATAGTGAAGACAGAACCATCAGAGAGTGATCAACCTGCAAATCTGCAACATAAAGAAAGTTTTCTTCAGAAAATGTTGGGCCCTGTCTTCATTGTTCTTCATGCTGTAAAATTACAGTGAAATTTAAATGTGGCATTTAAAAATGAAAGGTTGAAAACTATAGCTCTGATTAAAAACTAGCTTTAAGGCAATATGACAAAAATCCAGTAAATTCAGTAGCCCTTTCTGATTCCAACAGGTCTAGTTTTTAAATTCCCTTAAAGATCTGATTTGTTTCATATTTTACTCTTGGTAAGCCCAAATCTTTTACATTCAGCAAAACAATGTCGGAATTTTAGCGATGCGCTGTTTTCTGGAACATACTTATTTCTACAACTAAAATGGCTTCTTTCTCTTTGTTTTAAACTAAATGGGTGCTGATAAGATGGTTTCACATGCAACCATGTAACATTTTGCCTTTGTTGTATTTTTTGCAGTACTAATTCCCAAACAGTGTCGATGAGGTTCAGATTTAGCTTCTAGAAGATCTTTGTGCATAACGTGACTACATTTAGCATCATGTTGCTGGCAGTGGGGACTTCGGTGTTTATTGACAGTAGATTATTCATCACCAAACAATCATTTCTTCGAACATAATTGAAAACAGTGCGCATGGCACTCAAAGAGTTTGTCCTGTTCCAGGTAAATTACAAGAGAATGCAACTTGAAGAGAGCACAGTATTAGCTTTACCAATACTAATACATAAATTAATTATACATGCACAGACACATTTCCTAAAACCAGTCATGTTTTCCAGCAATTGTATCTGCATTATAGTATGGAATATTAAAAAAAATAAATCTACACTGTTCTATGTAGGGAAATAGCCCGTATGTGTAAAGCTCATTTCCTTCAGTTTGTTAGATGGTATAACACACATACAACTTCCTCTAAAAGAAAATTTAGCAGATGTCTTCAAGCTATAGGGTTTTTTCCTAAGAATCACTTTCAAGGTTCGAATTCTTACAGCAGAGCTGATGAAAATATGATTGCTTCTCATGACTCCTCCTCTGCTGCTGGGTAGACACATTAAAAAGACATAGCTGTCTATCTCAATGTACACATGCCATAGTAAAATGTGTGTTATTTACTGATAAAAACCACATGACAGCAGTTTAAAAACAGGATTTATTCTGTCAGTCAAATTAAGGAGGCAGAATATCCTCTGTGCCAAGTGATTACTGTCTGGGTCTAAGTGTGGCGAACTGCCAGATCAATTATAATGGTAGAGAAGAGGAAATATGAAGACAGATTGGCTCAATTCTAAGCAGAAGCATCACTAAAAAAGAAACCCAGGGACACTTTAATGCAACATCCAATTACTTAAGAGTGCATCTTCGGTCTACACTGCAGTTTTTGTTTACATGATTTCTTTCTACACAGAGTATTAAAAGGAAAATCAGCATAGAGTAGACAAATCAGGTGTAAATAAAAACCACACTGATATAACCTGTACAATCATGCTTCTGAGATGTAAATTTCTGAACATCAGTTTTTACAGCAAAAGCCTAGAAATACCATGGGAAAACATACTCAGAAGATATCCACTAAAATTTCAGAAGCGATCACATTTAATATAGGACCATTTTCCCCTTTGATCTGTAATTGATTTCAAGGAGTGGAAAGGAGGAAGGCTAGATTGCTCTTCGTATCCAACATCTTCCTCTGACATCCACTATTTTATGGATAATTTACCTTTCCCAATACTGGAAGAAAAAGGATAGCAGTAGGGCTGGTAGATTAAAGCCACCTAAAACTCATGTATAATGTTAGCTATCTTTTCAAAAGAAGAATTTTTGTTCTAAAAAAAGGTTGATAAATGTGTTCTGTAAGTCTTCTCTTTCCAAGAAGATGACTAAGAGCTTAGCATTCTGGCAGATCAATTTATCAGCTCTGTGGTTTGATCAGTCTTCAGATGAAGCCTGAAAGACATTGATCCAATTCCAATAAAAGTTGCTAAGGTTAATAGCTCACAAGTGGTGCAAAATTAGCATCTTATAATTATATCACAGTGCAAAACTACATTCTTTAGATTGAGACATCTAAGAGCCTGCAACTCTCACCATCATAAATAGTATCTGCCCAAATTAAAAATTAGTATCTAAAAATGGGTACAACACAGTAACATGAACTAAGGACAAATCTTTCAGGATTTCATTGTGGAATAATTACATGATGCTGTTTATACATGAAACTACTGATTTCTATCTTACAAAACTTTGGAATGAATTCAAACTCAGAGAAGTGCAGAAATGTGACACTATAAAGTTCAAGAGACTTGCACCAGAGCAAAAGGAAAACTAGATCCATTACCTTGCAGCCTGCTGCATGATGACTGTTAAAACGATGCACAATATATTGGGTCTTAAAGATATCTTTCACTAGACTTTGAAGAAGATTTATGATGAAAAAGGGAATGAAATAGGTTTTCTACTGAGATTCAGAAATGGTAAAAAAGCAAAAAAGATAATAGCATGAGAGCCTTAACATTTTTGAATCATTAGAGAGAATTGTTCATCTTTAACAGAACAGAGATTTAAAATGAGTAATATTGCTATAAGCATTTGAAAATAAGCACAGGAGAATCTAATGCTAAGCACTGTCAGCTTGTACTCCATTTGCCATTTTTTAACACACCATTATGAAAACACATTTATCATCCATAAATCTATCTTAACAGTGCAAAGTATTCAAAAGAAAATTACAATTTTATACAATATATATATAACTGGTTAACTGATGGCTTCAAATCAGGAATCATCATACCCTGAAGTACTCTTCGTTAGGGAGCCATTTAAGATTGCATAAGAAATTGGACCCAAAATACCATTCAGTTAACTGTAACTCTGAGTAACTGTTCAGTTTCAATCCAGCCTGTCAATGCGTGGAAATGATATTTCTATCTAAAACATGAATGCAACTCCCTCTACTTCCGCTTCATAACTGTAGTACATAAAATAAGAAAGATCAATGCTGGGATGCTGTCATTCCTTTCAAAAAGATACTGAAAAAAGATTAAAAGAATGAGCTGCATAAATGATTAAAAATTAGAAATAACCTCCATTGTAATTAGACAACAAAACTGCAATCTATGGGCTGCTTTTTTTTTTTAATCCATGAAGATGTTAAAATGGATCCAACTGCTAATAAATGGAAATGAGAATTAAGACACACACACACATATATATATATGCAAAAATATATATATAAAAATTATTTCTCTGCTAAGGACAATTAACAACTGAAATAATTTACCTGGGTACATAAGGAATATTTCATGAGTTGAAGCTCTTTAAGTATGACCAGGCATCTTTCTTGAAGAGATGCTATAGTCCAGACAGGAAGTTTTGAACATAAAGCAGAAACTGGTAAACAGCATCCTTTGACCTCTGCTCAATAGATCAGACCTGATGACTGCTAACGGTCCTGTGGTGGTATAACAATTTATGCATTTTAAATGGTTCTCCACGTTACCATTTACTCTTTCTAATGTATCTCACGATCCAGAGTGATGAGTCTTCTCTTATGACTGCCTTATCACTATCACTTAGTGATAAGTCCTTTCTCTTTAAAGGAATTTCATTTCCCTTTGTCAAGAAAAATTCAAGATATATTTCTCACAGTATTCAACTTAAGCTGATCCAGTAATTAAGTTGAGTTAGTGGATAAACTTCTAAAACCACTCACACTTAAAAAAGATGTCTCACACTTTAGGCCAACAGCAGAACATGCATGTGCAGAAGTTGAGGATGGCCATCTGCTCTAAGGCAAGTGGGGAATGAATAACCATCTGAAGTATCAGACAAGGTCCACAGCTCCTGCCCCTCTGAGCCAGGAGCACTCTAACACTGATGTGGGGTTTTTTCTTATCATAGGGGAGACTCTAACTGGCTCTAAACACAATCACAGAATCTGTCTGCGCTTTGTTCACAGACTGAAAAATCTATATTTTCTATATTACTGGTCTGACTCCCTTGGTTCTGCCTCTACCTAAATCATTTGGAGCATATAGTCAGGCATAGTGCTGGCATATACATCCCAGTGGATGATTAGCCCAGCAGAGCCCTTCCTGAACCTAGAGATGAGGTGTTCCCATGACATTAAGGATACATAGTTAACCATTCACACATGAAATGCTGTATTTAAAGTCACATGCATGTTTTTAGCTGCATCTACTTATTTGTCAGATTTACAGGTTAGGTAATCTCTTTAATTATAAGATCATACCATAGTTCAAATATCAGTCAAATTACTCATGGTGATTATAATGTTGCATCCCTACATTGCTGAAATTTAGTTTATGTAGAACTATCATTCATATGACAGTTTCATCAAGTCTCGTACACTATAGCAAACAGTTCAGTCTTCATGGGACCAAACACAGATATTCTTTGAGAAATAGCATTGTTTTTCAATGCAAGATTTCAAATTACACTTAATATAGTATTCAAATATCTAGACATGTGTTTTAATACTACTTTGGATTTTTTTTACAGCACTAAGTTGCTCACTGATTCACTTCAGTCAATCAGTTAGCCTTTAGAAACCATATCAGTATCTGAAATGTACTGCTGTGGACACTAGGCAGATTCCTGTCCAATTGAAACAATTAATATAATTATCAAGTACTAATAACTACTGAAGCATTGTCTTGCAGCACCTTTTTCCCCTCCCAGAAATTGCACTTTTATCCATTACATTTGTGTAATTCAGACAACTGACCCTTTAAAAAGAGTTCTGCCAGGCTAGATGGAAAAAAAAGTCTTCTATAGTCAGATAAAAAAAAATCTAAAAAACCTCAGGAAAAAAAAAGGATTATTGAAAAATAAAGTCCTTTCTGCAAGCCAAAATACCAGTAATTCTGCCATTGCATTTTCACAGAGAGTTTGTGTTGAAATAAGGGAAAAATTTGCATATGTGTGTCTTCTTCTCCATGTATAAGTTGCACAGTGAAATAATAAATACTCTCCTTGTTTTGATAACTCTCACCTTCAGTACTCCTATCATAATAATCCTTGATCAAAAGACCTCAGGATACTATCACAACTCACAGTGGGTGGTAAGGCAAGTCAGTAGCTCTCTAAAGAAACTTGCTTTGAATAGCAGATACAGGAGTGCTAATTGTTTAGTAGCATAATATAGTCATATGAATTTTAGAATCAAAATACCGTCCTATAAATTATAGAGCACAAAAATATTAGAAACTAGTACTCATTTAACTACTCAGTTTTTAATTTACTTCTAGGGGTTAGAGATATTTTTCCTCCCTGAAATTAAAGACAGCAGAAAATATCATGAACAGAATTCCTCTTCAGTAATATTATTATACCACCTGCTCACGGCTAACCTGTCCACGAGCAGACATCCAATTTCCCTGGCCCTGGCCACTACACCTCTTTGACGCTTCCATTTGCCTTTCAGTCAGTTGATGAAGGAAAATCAGCCTCTTCTAACTACTTGGAACTGACCTTAACAATACAGAATCATAAACTTAGAGAAGAATTTAGTTTGAATATGGCCTCCAGAGGTTATGCAGAAAAACTCCCACCTCAAAGCAGAGCAAACTTCCAAGTGTGTGCAGGTAGCTTGGGGCTACCATGGATGGAGATTCCACAACCACAACCTATCTGAGTAATCCAATAAAGATCCTTGCCATCCACACCGGAGTTTTTTGCCCACTATATGTAAAATAATGGGTTCCTGTGTTCTCACATGGCATAAAGTGTCTTGGCAAAGGAGACTATTCCTTTTTGTGTGTGTACTGTGTACTGCAGAAATAATTGTTCTCTGTCAATTCCCTGGGGTTCCACCTATCAGAGGTAACAGTCTGACTGTCTCACCTGATCTCCCATTCAATATCTGACTAAGCATGTCACTTCTCATTTCAGTCAAAACTAAATGATCTGGGGAAAAAACAGCTATTAAAACTGCTTATGCAACTCCACACCATTGACTGTTTTTTATTTTATTTTTCCCCCAGCTCTTTCAACATAAAAAAATGAGTGCGGTTTTCCTTCTCTGTGGTTTCACATTAACTCTTTTAAATAGATATTTTGCTTCGTATAATTTCCACAGTTTTAATATTTTCATAAGTTATACAGTGCTTAATCACACAGCTAGTCACAGTATCACAGAATCTGCCAAGTTGGAAGGGACTCCCAAGGATAATCAAGTCCAACTCCAGTCCTTTCACCTTGATTTCCAGAGAAAACATATCTGGGTAATTGCACTGTTTTGGGCTGGAGTAGACTTAATTATCTTCACAGTAGCTAGTAAGGGGATGTGTTTTGGGTTTGTGCAGAAAACAGTGCTGATAACACAAGGATGTTTTTGTTATTGCTGAGCAGGGCTTACACAGAGTCAAGGCCTTTTCTGCCTCTCATCCCACCCCATCAGTGAGTGGGCTGGGGGTGCACAAGATATTGGAAGGAGACACAGCCAGGACAGCTGACCCCAACTGACCCAAGGGATATCCCAGACCATATGGCATGCCACACCTGCCAACCTGTGAGAAGTAGTGAATTACTTCCTTGTTTTGCTTTGCTTGTGGGCATGGCTTTTGCTTTACCTATCTCAACACACAACTTTTCTCACTTACACTCTTCTGATTCTCTCCCCCATCCCACTGTGGAAGGGGAGTGAATGAGCAACTGAGTGAGATTAGTTGCCATCTGGTGTTAAACCACAACAGTAACATAAATTTTTACCAATGGATGTTTAACTATGTCATCTGAAAGGCCTACAGAAACATGTCATCAGGCTAATTCCTTAGCAGATGAACAAATAAATCAACATTCTTTATATATATGTCCCTTCACTCAGAGCTATGATTTATTCCAGTTCCAGGATCAGCTGCTCTTCCTTGTGTATACTACCTTGTAATTTGGATGTTTACATCCTGGTGACCCTTCTCGAGGCAAAAAAGTACCTTCTATTTTACCAGCTGTTTACCCAAAGGATAGTCCACTTTTCAAGCTGTGCAGTGATCCAAAAAGGATTTCACTAAAGGTTTAGTTGTTATAAGAGAAACATGAATTTACTAGTACTGAAAAATGAATACTTGCATGACTGCCAGCATTTGAATGAAGTGACATCTGGTCAAGCTGTCCTCAATACACATAGATTCACACACATGCCAGTCATGGTGCTAAGCAAGTTATCTGGGGGACTGCCAGAAAATCTTAAGGACGCTAATTCAGTATAGGAGGCATGCCATTCCAAAGATTACATACTAAGGCACAGAATAACTTACTTTTTAAAAAGGTGTGAGCAGTTGCCAAATAATAAAAGTTGAATGCATTAAAGTTATTCTGAAATAATATTCCCATAAAGCCAAGTCTCTGGGGATTCATTTTGAAAAACATACCATAGGTATAATGAGTGTATACTGTGTGAATTCCATCTAATAATATCTAGCTCTATTCCTTTAGCGTCAAAATTAATCTTCGTGTTATTATTCCAAATTAAAAAAATAACACCTCCTTTGAAAAAAAATTATTCCTAAGGAACAAAAATACTTTCTTCAACAGACAAAAGTTAACCTATCAGTGGTATTCTTGTCTTCTCCACAAACATGTAACGACAATCATCGAGGGCAGTACAAATATTCCAGAGAATTAAACACAGGAAGAGAAATTCTACTAAAATCAATGTATTTGCATGACTTTATATCAAGTAAGATCATGGCCCAGCAGCATGGATTTCTTGTGTTCCAGGAAAGCCAAATTTGACTTTCTGTATTGTTTGAAAGGCTGACGGGAGAAGTATGAAGGACTGTATAAGGGACTCCAATACGTTACTTGGTGTCTTTTTGACATGCCATCATTTAGTATCTGAAATGACTCTTGGTTCAATTAACTTCACTCTCCCATTTACCAGCTTAGATGCAGTAAAAGGGCTTTCTATTTGAATTCCAGCTGCAGTAATTGAACTAATTCATCAGTCTTAACAAAGCCAGTAGCTTTGTCCTCCAATCTCCTTCCCCTCAAACTCATCAACCATGCTAATATAAGTGAATATAGCTCAGTGATCGTGGAACTCTGAACATATTTATTTCTTTTACTGTATAATTGACGTTTTCTATTTCTTTTTTTCTCTCACTCTTTTTTTTTCTTTTTTTTTTTTTTCCTGTGTGTGTGTGTGGTTTTGTTTTGTTTTACTTTATATCCCCTATATCATTTTACAGTTACTAATGACTACAGCAGAAAGTCTGGACTTCACAAATCACAAACTTCCTTGCCAGCTTCAACAATTATTTCAAAGACTGATATGCTGGTTCAGTAATGCTTTGTCACTCAAAATAACTCTATTTAGTGTCTCCCTCTCTAGAGGGAAGCCATTATTTAGCATTATCCCTCACTGCATGTGTCAAGACCTATGAACTCTGGAAAAAAAATCCATTATTTAAGTTAAAACATGTATCTATTATGTAAACAATCCTCTGAAATTAGGAAAGGAAACTATAAGACCCTCAAATAATTACAGCTTGCTATTTCACTTCCTGATTGAATAGGGAGCATTTCTATTCATAAATCTTCAGGGGAATGGTTTTCACCTTCCTCTATTTGTCACATTGATCATATTTCCATTAGGTGACCAGATTGTTCCCTTCTATGTGAATGGAGCAACATTCTTCTAGATTCACCTCTTTTCCTTAGCTTGCTAGAAGTGTTTCTCTCCTGCACATGGAGTTCTGTTTTCCAGTTGCATCCACATGTTGTTGGAAAATGTAAAAGAAAAAAGCCTATATCAGTTGTAGGAAAGAAGCCTCCATAAGTACAGCAGAATGGAGCTGATTATTGTATACAGAGAAATCTATTAACTTCTTTAACTTTTTCTGAACTTCAGCAGTTCACACAAAGTTTTTACATACTAAGTGTAGATTTTTTATCAGGGGACATGATGCAAGGATGTTTTACCACTGCTCTATGATTAGCTGATTTAGGTATTTCTTACAATGTTCAGGAATAGAGCTGGTCTGGAGCTACAGATTGATAGACCAGCTACAACGAAAAATATCTGGGTTTTTTTTTTTAAGACTTTAGAAATCATGATAAAAATAACAAAATCAGTACTGGCCATTGCTAGTATGGGTACTTTTCCATTAGTGATATTAGTTAGAAAATTAAAATTGTGAAGGCAAATAAGGCACTGAGAGAGGCATCAAATGAGGCACAGAGAACAATTCAAGCACATCTAAAAATGTAGGCTTAGTTTGATTTCTCAGGGAAACAAACTAAAACCATTTTTTTTGCCCTTTCTTCCCTCCAGTAACTTTTGAGTTCGTTAGTTTTCAAACTAATTCCAAAAGAGGAGTAGAAACACCAAAACATATAATTCCTAAAGTTTAGTGAAACCTGAAAGATGTGTAGATCAGAAGACATTAAATCATTACTTTCTTAGGAAAAAAATCAAACAGAAGGTGGATATTACGCATTCTACTGGGTAGAATTTTACAAGCAGTTTGCGAAAACAACCTGGACAAAATATGACCAAGAGATGCCGCAACTGTGGCAGAACTAAAACAATTTGTCTTTCTTCTGAGTCCCAAGACAGTTGCCATAGATTTATCACAGGAAAAGAAACAAACAAAAAAATCCAACCCACGCACAAAAACTAGTAAACAAAAGACCTCTACTAAGTCCTCTGAGAGCAGGTTCCAATCTGTGAGCTGTGGTTGCATCTGAACTTCAACAATCAGCTAACATTGGCACAACTCCTTTCCCTGTCCCCTGTCCTCATTCCCATTCATTCCTGGAAGTCTTCTCCCAGAAGGCAGACACAACTATCAACTGAACGGAAAGACTTTATCAAAAGCTTCTTAAATTATCATATAACTGATAATGCAAATGCATTTCAGGGGAAGTTACGTTAACTGCAGCGTCTTTGGAAGTTGGTTAAGGTCTACACTGCAACTCCAGCTGACATGTAGTAAATAATATCCCTTGGCTTAGGCCCCAGACAATTCTCATGTAGCTCCACTCATCAAAGCACTGCCTGCTGTATAACAATATTTTTTCTGGGAAAAAAATGTATGAGCTTTTCCATCGGCAATTCTAATCCAAAAAACTTTTCACATGAATGGCACATTTCAGTGCCATTCATTACAAAATGAATTAATTTGGTCCAAGTTATTCCTCATGCAGTGTGCACAGGACACAATCATAGCAGAGGAGCAACTTGCAAAACTGAAGTCATAATATAAACATGAGGCTGTTTCTGAATGATGCTGAGCTGATGACCCTCATATTATCTCTATGTTGGCTTTTCTGTTTGATCCTAGGTCATCATACCTAAAAACGGCAACACGCAGTGCTTTGCATGGGGTTGGGAGGCAAGTGAGTGTGGTAATACAGTAATTAATTACTACAGCTACTTATTAGTTCCGGTGACTTCCCCTTGCATTGTATCAGGCAGAGAGCAAAATGAAAGTAGTTAATAATAGTACATCAGCAATTAATGTATTAAGGTAATTTTCATGTGACTCCAGATCTCACCATGACTTACATATCCATCTACAAATGTCTTATCATGCCATTTACGGTTTTTGACCATCATTAAAAGGAATACTTCTTAAAATTAGAAAAAGGAATCTCTGTTAAATACAAATTCTTAAAGATATGCTGGATGCCAAATCAACCCTGAGTTGATAAATAGCAGAGACAGTTACAGAGATGAAATTTTAAAGTGGGCAAATTGAGATCCAATTTAGGTAAGCATTTAAGCTGCTATTTAATCGGAATGCATTTGACTTTCATGAGGCTCAGGCCTATGTTGACCTGTTTAGCAATGTTTGCCTGGATTTCTATTTTACATCTGAATTACAGAAGATTAAATACATAAAATCTTAAGAACCCTATATATGCATTATTTAATCATAGTAAAAAGAAGTACTTTGGATGCTCTGATACACTACACATTTAATCCAGCATCTGAGAAGACAATGACTGCAATAAGCACTGGATCAGGTCACGGATCAGCAATATATGTCAAATGCTGTCTTCTCCTAACTCGTTATTAAGTACCTACATTTACGGAGTAGAACCGTGCATTTCAGTAGGCTATTCTACTACTCAGATATTAAGTGCCTACTCTTAATAACTCACCTGAACTTCCATTTCTTAGCTCCAGGCTACTGCTTGACTCCAGAAAATGAATAATTAACTTTTTAGATTTTTATGTGCTCAACTCTCTCCATGACTGTTTTAATTTAGGTACTTTGGTCTCACATGTGTCTTCTTTGAAAAAGCTTGTGTAAGTTTTGGTTGCTTCCCTGGTGTTTTCTTCAGTTTTATTTTGTTCTTTCTAAACTGTGAATACCATGGAATCAATATAATTCAATTAATATGCAATATGTTATCTGTTTTATATCTTCATCTGACTCCTTGTGTTCTTCATTGTCTTTTATTCCTCATTTTGTAATGATAGAATATCTTCTGAGGTGTAAGAATTGCCCTTTTTTAATCAGAATGAAAACCACTCTATAGTTCACTCTGAAATGGAAGAACTTTCTCTTTAAAGAATGAAGGCAGCTTTTAAATAGCATAAAGGAACATTACCACATACTATTTCACATCAAATAGACACTACTCTATCCAACTTCTGGAAAGTCTGCTCAAATTACTTTGCATTGAGCAAGTCCATATGGCAAAGCCAGTATATTCTTATTGAGATATCTCTCATTACAATGAAAAGCATATCTTTTAAGGGAGCTTATTGTTACTTAAAATGCTAAACAATATTAAAAGGACATATTTAAAATACTGGCAGTAATGAATTCTGATTCAATTTTAATAGGTGTTATGAGATTTCTGAATATCAAAACTAGCAAGAAATGTTGCCTATTATATGAAACATAAATTTTCTTCAATCCTGATATTTTAAGCCTTCTATAGGACAATCAGTACAGGAGAGAAAGTTATTCATTTCTTCAAAGTTTAGTGACAACTTCTACAAAATGTTCTCCCCCTATGGGGAGAAACTACGGGAGCTGGGCCTGTTTAGTCTAGAAAAAAGACTGAGAGAAGATCTCCTTAATGCATATAAATACCTCAAAGGCAGGTGCCAAGAGGATGGTGCGAGAGACAGAACAGGGAGTGATGTACATAAACTAAACCACTGTAAGTTCTACCTCAACACGAGGAAGAACTTCTTTACACTAAGGGTTGCAGAGCACCGGAACAGGCTGCCCAGGAAAGGTCATGGAGTCTCCCTCTCTGGAGCCATTCAAACCCCTCTGTGCATGTGTTACCTGCTCTAGGTGAGCCTGCCTTGGCAGGAGGGATGGACTAGATGATCCCCCCAGGTCCCTTCCAACCCTAACTATTCCGTGACTCTGTGAAAATGGGTACTTTCTTAGTCTGTTCCCTTCCAAGTCCAGTTCTTTTTCTTTTATGAAATCTCCTTAATGCAAAATTTACAAATGGATGTTATCATAAAGAGAAAAAAAAAAGGGGGAGGGGAACAAGTAAAAATATTTTTTTTTAAATTTATATGTCTCCATGGCTACCATTCTCTTTACTGGGAAAATACTGTAAGGAAAATTCAAAGACTAATGACTTTCAAAATCAATTTTCAAAGCTGGTCAAATTCAAATCAAATTTTCAATTTGCTGGTCTTGCTGACCTTCTTTCCACTCTTAATTTTTATGTACAAATAGTTGGTCCAAATCAAGATAAAAATTATGTATTTTTCTTCGCTTTAGGCAGTTTAAAAAGAAATCTCTTCCGAAGAAGCTCTCAGGTCTGATCCTGAAAGTGTTCTATTTGCTGAATGAATAGGGACTGTAATAAAAATTGCAGGATTACTCTGAAACATACACTGAATGAAAATGCAGGTCAACGGGAAACACAAGATCTCAGAACATTAGAAGTGCTTTAGGATAACATCTCAAAACTACATAAAATACTCACCAAGGTTCAAAAAGAATAACTTTATCATGTAAAATGAAATCAGGTTAATGCCAATCAACTAAACTACCTCAGCTTCAAGAATTGTAAGAAAAAAATACCAAGGCCAATCTTCCAGAGACAAACACATTTAAACTAAGAATCAGGCAAATCTAATACAGTAAAATATAACAAACAAATTGCCAGTGGTATTTCAAAGTAGGTGAAATAATATATGAATTGTCATATTGACATAACAGGACACTCAGCTGCTGGGCAGGAACATTAATCCTTATTTCCACATCATCTACCATTGTGAGAAGTATATTTTTTAACAGTCTTTCATTTCATGTACACTCTGCACTGAGTTTTCTACATGAAGCAATAGCAGTTCGGCACTTACATACTTATGGCCTTAAAACATAAGTTTTCGGTGCTGTGAGAAGTTTTATTCACAAAATTAATTTACCTATTCCCTACAGTTTCTGAGGAAGAGGTTTGATAGGAAAGAATCTCCTACTATGGCATGAAGGAGATTAGCAAGTATTCATTATGATATAGTTACATGCTTAAATGCTGCTTCTCAAAAAGTGCACTTTTTTCCTGCCAAGACTTATTTATATATATAGGAACTCCTATTACTTCTATGTAAGATGTACATATTAAACTTCAATTTAAGAACATATTTTAAAAGCTTTTGGAAGTCAAAAGTCATGTCTGATGTTCAAAGACATACATCATTAGGTATATAACTGAAAAAAACAGACTTGCAGAAATATTGAATATATCTTCAGTAGACTTTCCAACATAGTTCTCTACTGAGATCATAAATTATGGTAAAGCATTTTGCAAATACTAATTAAATGTAGGTTTGCCCATTTTACTGACGCAGAAGCAAGAGGGACTAGATAAACTACAAGACAGAAGTCAGCATCACAGCCAAGAAAAGGTCCCCAAACTCCTGACTTTCAATCATTAAGAAATATTTTTCTTCACACCATGCTCAAACACAATGGACAGCAGTCTGCTATTCAGAATTGCTGCAAATGTATTCATTTAAAAATTACTTTGGCTACTTCATTTTTGAATTCTTAAATTATATAAAAAATATCATTAGGTTCTATATAATGAAATCTTGGGTTTCTTTCTAGCAATAAAATTAAACATTTTCACTTTTAAGTATTTTAAAAGTAAAGGGTGCTTTTAGCTTTCAGGCACTAGAACTTGTTGTAAGCAGAAATTAAACTTTAATTAAATTACTTTAATAGGAATTTTGAGTGTTCTGCATGCATAGTTTAGAATTGTACAATTTTATAACAAGGGTGAAGTGAACAAATGGCTTGACTTTAATAGTTACCATCACATTAAATAGATTTCTAATTACACTATGGGTTCCAGAGAGAAAACTACAATTAATGAACATATGACCCAAAGTCTTTCAAATTTACTGAACTGTGGGAAGTTTGGCACATAACATGCCAAATGCAAGTGGGACAGTGAATGAGGAGGGTGAAGTAGAGCATGTTGTGAATTCATGTAAAATTTTATTTAAGCTGTTAATTCAGTCCCAGTATGGGTCAATAGTGAGGAACACAGCTGCAGCTGAAGTCAATAGAAGCCTGTGGCACTATACATAATGGTAGTTAGCTAAGGGCCTGTTTTTACAGACCACTTCAATGTCTCACCTAATTATCTATATTCAGAGGATAGTGAAGTACATGTAAAAATGAAACAACTCCAGACAAAACTGTATACCCAAAGGGCAGAGGAACACAATATAAAAGAGGGTATACTCTAATTGTTCTCTCCAAGTTTTACTTCTTGTGATTCATGGGGCTGGATTAGAGTGTAATTCTCGGGGTTATCCTGAGCAGAGCCAAGAACTGGACTCAATGATCCTTGTGGGTCCCTTCCAACTCAGAATATTTTGTGATACTGTGATACTTTTGAAGAACCTGACCCATGAGAACATGACTCAGTGTCTTCAAAGCTCAGAAGGATTCCCAGAGGTTCTGATGGACACTGCAATTTTATTTTTTAATTTACCTGTTTTTAAACACTCCAAATCATAAAACTAACAATTATACAATTGCCTTCAATTCAGTGACACAAACTCAAATATTGGAAAAGCAGAGGGGTTTTGAACATTTTCCTCAACTAATGAGTAATTTCATAGTGACTGACACTTTTCCTTCTTGAAAAATTTCTAATCAGTTCTTTCTAATCTCTTTTTTCAGGCTTGTATCTTAATCTTACAATTACACATTGCTTGTCTTCACAGCTAAGTGTGTGTCACAAGAAAAAGGTTCTTAGTTTTTTACAGTAACAATATTCTCTTTTCTGGCTTGTTTTAATTGCTCCTTTTCATCTTGACCATTTCAAGTTTCCAAATATTCCTGTGCTGGCTTTCCTAGGTAACCACTGCAAACACCTTTCACTTGTGTGTGTAGAAGAGCATAACACTCCACAAAAAAGGAAATTACTGCCAAGTTGGTTTCTTGGGGTTTTTGTTAAAGAACTATATAATATAATTACAAATAAAAGATAAAAGTGACTAAGATGTACATCACTAGACCAAAACGTATGCGCTACCCTTTTATCCTCCCAGCTTTGGTTGGCTTTTTAAGTTAGAGTCTAGTTAACTATTCTCTGTGTCAGAGCACTGTCTGCTCTAACAGGAGGAAAAAAAAAACCCGAAACAAAAAAAAAAATTAAAAATGTTTTTGTCTCTTATTAAAAATCAAGTCGCAATGGCACAGATTTTATTCTCAATGCAATTCCAAATCACAGGCTGCAGTTTATTTTTCTTTCCTTAAATTTTTGTCTGCCAGGTAAGTATGTTGGGTAGAATTTTCATCTCAGCACCGTTTCATCAACTCCAGATTAAGCATTCTTCACTAAAGCAACACAGAGCAACTAATCAAGAAAATATATTGGCTCTCTGAAGAGCATCTGACCTCGAAAATAAAGAGATATTACACTTTAGAACTACAAGGTGTCCAGCATAGCTCTCTATTTTCTAACTGTGGTGAGAAGCTAAATCCATATTTCAGATGATGTATTTCATATCACTCTTAACAGAAACTGCTATAGTTGATAATTATTAATGATCAAGTTAACTTTGTAACAGTATGCTTATTCTACATTATCCACCAAGCTGTGTGAGAAACACAGAAAAGCTGAGAAGTCAACATCTTTAAATAAACAAAAGCAATGAAAAAATCTTCAGAGATTATCAACCAAACAGGATTATATTATATCTGGAGTCTGGTATACATCTATTCCAGACCCACTCAAAGTGAGAGAATCTTGTGCCCACATACCCACAAACACAAAGGGGCTGAGTCCAGTCACATTAGTTGGATTGGAAGTGTAATGGTCATAAACCTAACCACAAGAAAATTCACGTTTTGATCTCAACCTTATACCATGGGTTATCTTAAATCAGGATCTGTTTGATGATCCATCCAGTTATATACTACTGACTAGCTAAAGAGAAATACATTCCAGCCAGGAAGACCTACGGTAAAGAGGAGACTGGGGGCAACAGACTCTCAAACAAGAATTCCCAGGAGGTTAAGTACAATTGTGGAAACAAAGATTTCTCCAGTCTGACTCGAACAATTAGCTAAAGTAAACTTCTTTCTTTTATGAATATCCCATGGTAGTTATACAGACCAATCATAAGAATTTATTCTAGAACATTAATGGTATGACCATTAAAGATGTATTAAACTTCATTTAAAAATCATACATATGTTAGAGGAAAATTATTATTTCCATCTATTGTGTCCTACTTTGAATAAACTGCTCTTCTAAAAATTATTTTCAGTTAGTAGAAAGGGAATATTATATGTAACAGCAAGAATCTGAGCAGCATCATATGCACTCCTTTGCACTAGACTTTGTATTATGAACAGGAGGAGCCCATGCTGCAAGTTGGACAATACGTTATTAGGTTTTTTAAAGTGTATTAGGTCTAAATAAAAACCTACTAGCACCTGTTGAGAGCTGCAGGCCTAAGATCTGAACAGTTTTATCAGTTACATGGAACTTTCTATTTCTTACAGAAATAACCAAGATTACTTGCTCCGTTGTAATAAAATAGTAAGCCATATGAAGTGCAAAATCAATTTTGGCATATTCATAAGCTGTGAATCCTGTCCAGGAGGCCAGCTGCCAATACAGGAAAAAATCAATGATATTTCTAAATAACGTCAAGTGAATGTTGGGTTTTTTTGCTCCTCTTTTATTGAATGTATTGCTATAATATCAAGACCAAAGACAGCTGGGATTCTGACAGTAAATAAAACTGTGAAGCCAGATTTTTCACTTAACTTATGTAAATCCAAAACAGTCTAGAAGCTTATAAATATCTACTCAATATAGTGAACACACATTAAAATATTTTTTGTTTATCATATTCATTTTTTTAATATTGCCATATGTTATGCTGCTGTCCTGGTAACCTGTAAATTGGTTTAACTTGACAGTTAGGTGGGCTGAGTCCCAGTATTGCAATTCCCCAACTAGTCCCTGTAGTGGCAGCAGCAATACTTGTATGTTATGATAGAAGCAGCAGCTGCAAACTCTGATCCAGCAATATGCAAAAGGAACTGGACAGCTATTTCTGAACCTCTCAAGCACGTATTTTGTATGTCCTCCAGACCAAAGGCAGCAGACAATAGGTAAGCACTTGGTGTGTTTATTCCAATAAGCTGTATTCTGCTGATTTAAAATTGATAAACATGGTCAATAAAATAGTTTATAAAGTCTTTGTTATAGGCTATATCCCCCTTTCTTCTCTCTCTCAATATTTTATAATTGGAAATCATCCTTTTTATCCAGGTGAAGTTAAAGAAGTAAGATGTGATAGCCGCTCTGGAAATCATCCAGTCTGACCTTATGTACATATATAGAGTCTTTCCGGGAGATACTTTACTCTTCCTCTGCTACTTGGATGGCTCGCTAAACACAGAGAGAGGGAATACAAATCTTCCTCCCAGAGAAGTTGAAAGGGGGGCTGGGCCTGAAGCCACTGTTCAGACAACAACTGACACCACAGTGTTATGTGAGAGAGAAAAGGTCACAAAGACACTGTTGTCTTGACCGGCCACCCTCTTTAACATTAACTATCCTTCTTAAAACCTTCCAGAGGCCCTGAGAATCAGGCAAAAGGTGTCCAGTAACTTTTTAGGTAAGTGACTCCTCAACACTCATACACTGCTTTACTTTAAATCGCTATTCCACTCCTACATTATTATGTCTTCATTAAGTATTCATGTCTAAAATTGATTTTAATTTCATCTCCACTGTTCCCCGTCACTCACCAAGACCTTCATCAAGCAACTGGCAAAGATTCAGATGGATCAACAATGCAACATTAATGCCCATGAAAATCTGTTAAGTAACAAGTACATTTAACTGTACTACAACGCTAATGACCTTGCAAGACACTTTCTTAATCTCACTTCAAATTCCTCAGTTGTGTTTTCATTCCACCATACATCTCTCTTTTTAGACCTCTTCTAAACATTATTAAAATACAGACACAAACTTAATTATGTGACACCCCCCCAAATGAAACTGCAATTTTTTGATCTCAGACAGAGTATTATACTCAGAAACAGTTCCCTTTGTAGGAAGGAATTACTGAATAATGAAACTATTTCATTCACAGAACCAAGTAAAAGTTTCTAAATATCTGAAAAAGTGTAAGTTATTTTCTCTACGTAAGCCCTGAAGTTCAAATATTAGCAAAAGGCCAACCAAAGTTGATACTTGTGCTTTGAAGCACTAATATAATTTGTATCGATTCAGTCAATAAAAACCATTAATGGAATGGAAGGTTCCATGACTAATCAAATCAATAAAAACAGTAATATTAATCTAGACTTGCAGCAGTATCTAAAAGCCAGTATCATCATCCAAGCCCAGACAGAAGTTAAGCAGCCAATAAAATGGAGGTTTTGCCAACACTACTCCTTGATGATTTGAACTTTGCTTGATGACTTGAACAATGCTTCCCTTTTTTGTGGTTTTATAACTATTATAGTCAAGTGAACGAAAATCAAAAGTACAATATAGCTTCCCATCAATTAATACATGTAACAATGATCTTGGTTTTGGTATACTTCACATTGACAGTAACTATTGAAAGGAGATTGTTTTATTTGTGCCAATGTACATTTTGTTTTAGTGATGTTTGCACAGAGGGATTTGCACAGATGTTTTACGTGGGATTAGTAAAATTTGACACTTACGAACTACTTCAAATCACCAATGAAAGTCAGCACTTTCCAACTGGACTCAAAGTATGAATTAATTAACAGTAAATGTACTCATATACTCACAGAAAACAATTGCTTGCTTCATAGGCCGCTATCAAACAGCAGCTTATTATCCAATTTCATATGTGAGGTATGTGGATGACAAATAGTTCCTATTTAAAGCCAAATGTAACGACCGTACATTTGCAGATATATATTCTATATCAAATAAATCTCTGTTAGGTCTTAAGATTAATCAATAGCAAAACTATTTGAATATTTAAAAAATCTAATATTCCCAAAGTGGAAAGAGCAAACACGCTGCTGCTAGAGGTTAGGAAAATTAGGTCCTGATGACTATGAAAGACAGAAACGTGCAAGAATAAAATTCCCAGCATTACTGTCCTGGCCAAACTCCAAAGATGTAATTGTTTTCTCAGTACTTGAAAATTCCTAAGGGTTTATCTTTGATTACTTATTCTCCATATTCTGCACAATTCATATGTTTTCTCTATTCCAGTTTCACTTCCAGAAAGACAGATTTCACTGGTCAGTAGCATTCTTTTCAAAGTGTCTTGCAAACATTAATGAAAAAATTGAGTAGAAATACTTTTTATGCGACACACAACGCACATAATTACCTAGATTTCATCCACCAGGCTTAGCCTTATTGAAACGTACCTCAGGAGTATGTCAGCTTCCAATTCTTCAACTACTACAAGTTTTGCGCTCTCTCTGAAATAGAAACAAATCCTTGAGACCTGCATCAGAAAAACTTCTGTACTTTTTGCCTGTCTCTGTGCCATAGTGGATCTTCATTAAAGGTGCGAAGGGATGTGAAATCATGGCCATTACTTTGTCTGTGCCAAAATTCCCACTCACTTCACAGAGACTGGGTTTTTGCTTACAAGTCAGATGTTTTCCTGGACCGGAAAAAAGCTGGATCATGTGGAAATAATTATCTTAGAAAGAAGAATATCTGAATACCTCCTGAAAACTTGAGATAATAAAATATCATAGCAACAACCTGAACCCAGTCTGGAAACTGCCTGCAGGGAAGCACAAGAGCCTTAAATGTGAAGGTCAGTACAACCAGTACAGTTCTGGCTACTCATGTTGGCAGAACGCTGATGTGGTATCTCAGGTGTAAAATCCAATTCATTTTGGGTGATAGACAAACTCAGGTGTCTGCATGACATTTTAAATATCACTACTTTTCATTTTTAAAGTGCTTTAAATGATGTAAATAAAAAGATGTCATAATATATAGGAATGATATACACGTTGGAATGAACTACCTCTCCTGATGGGATAAATTTCAATTGTATTTGGTGAGCCTAAAAGAAATTAATTTGTTTGTGTGGAGAGACACAGTATTTCAAAATCTTGGGAAACTTCAGATAAGGAGAGTGAAACTACAATTATGAGTCAGAGGTCCCTGAAATCCCATGTCACGCTAACCTGTTCATGATGTGACATGAAGTTAAGGCAGCATCTAAAGGCTGTAGCATGGACACACTCTGTACACAGGGAAACACTTGCTCCCCTTGTCAGATGTGTAATTTACTTGGGTCTCACCCAAAAATGCCCTTTTGTTTCAATTAAGTATGATCATGTGACAAAGTAATAAAGATGGTAATGGTTTAGATAGAATTGAGTGCTTTAAGTCCATTTAGCTGTGGCCAGTGGGATAGGATGAGCTTTTCATCTCTTGAAGGACAGTTAAAATGTTTTCTTTTTTTCCTCTATCATATTTTAACTGGAAAGCTAAAACTCTTGGTTTCTGTTTCCCAGAAATTCTTAGACACCGTGTTAAATACACAAAACACTAACAAGTATTCTCTCAGATACCTCCTGTAATCCATATTTGTTGAATAAAAGCCTTCCAAATTGAACAGCTGAGTCTACATCCACAGCTTTTTCTTCCCCTCCCAGTGCCCTACATGACCAAGCTAGCATGAAGTACAGAATATCGATTAGAAGTGCACTATGGATTCCTTGTGCTGCAAGTTAAATTACTGTATACTGTATATTTTTAATTTCCCACATATAACAATAAACATGATTGATTCTTCAATTTCAGAGCATCGTTTTGGCAATTAAGAAAATAAATACCCTTTCCACGCACAGCTCGCCTTTTTCCTAAGTAAATGTGTGCAGTGTATTAGCTCATGTGTGACAGACAAATAACTACCTATCCCTCTCCCTGTAGGCCTCATTCTGTTTTCTATTTCCTTTTTTTATTTATTTAGGACCTGCCATTCATTTTCACACCTGACAGTAAAAACCTCGGGACGTGGTTGTTGTGAAGAGGATTATCTTTCAGATCAATGCTGAAATTGATTCCAAACCACGCCATTTATCAGCCTGCAGCTAAAGCACTGGGAGTCAGGAAATATTTCCTCTCCTTCAAATCCATTCTTATTCTGCTGTTGGAAAATTACAATACCATGGTCTCCATTAATACACACTACTTCTATTTCTTGCGCACATAGAATATCAATGTCAAAAAGACTATGCTGTTAGTTGCATTATCAAATTCAGTCCAGAAAGAAACAGATTAAGGAAACAACAGCGCGATTACTTTTGCACTATTGCTGAACAGTTACTGCTGCTAACTAGGAATATAGCCTTACTATGACATCTGACATTAATGACTCTGCATTTCACATAAAATACACTGTATAATTTTGTCAGCATCATATAATGATATGAGAAATACATATTAAATGTCTCTTTTCAAAGCCACACTTACACACTAGTTTTTTGTTGCTTGTAGACTCAAAAAAAAAAAAGAAAGAAAAAGGCCCACTACACTGCATGATTATGCATACAAACTACAGAAAATTAAAACAAAAAGACTCACCAAACTCTCTGAGCACAATACAACAGTCGTGCAGGTATGCAAGGTCAAATCAGTTAAACCCTATCCTGCTTCTCTGATCAACAATCTTCATGATGAACAATTAGGGACAATCTGATGAATGGTGAAAGTTAATGAGACTGTTTCCATTTATTTCAGGAACTATATTAAGCCTTTATTTGTTTGAGACTGTGGTGACACTCTTAGCTCATTATGACATTACTTAAATTGTTGTTTAATACTGTCTGACAGTACGGGACAAAGCCTGTGGTGAAGCTTGAAATAATGTAGTACATAAGCTCCAAATAAAAAAGAATTATAGTGCAATTTACAATATGTAAAGGCACACAAAGTGCACAGAAATTTAAAGTAATGCCAAATAACATTAATATATAGTGAATATAAAGATTATAAAAAGTAGTTAGATCAAGCAACACTGGTTTCTTCTCACTTGATTTCTTTTGTAAAAGAAACCCTGCAGTTTGTGACTAAGATTCTAGAGCCCCAATGGCTCTGCCAAGTGTCTCAATGGCAGAATGGGGATGTTTTGAATACCACTAGAGATGCAAGCTCAAAATCATTAAAATAAGATCTAATTAATAAAAGCTTAATATTAAATATGTTGGGCTATGTTTAAAGTGGATACTAAAGTAATATTTTTCAAATTCAGACAGCAAATTAAATATCCATTGCCAAACACCTCAGACATATTTATAGGAGACTAGAGTTCAAGTCTTCCTGAGAGCAAAAGCCTTTCTCAAAGTTTGTTGAAGCAATGAAAGCAAAACAATAGCTATTTTTGATTATTCAAGATACAATACTTAACACTTTCGAGGCAGATTTTATCTCTGAGTTTGTTTAAACATATCTCCTAATTAATCTTTAGGCTATATGAAAGTTATTTTCACCAATTATCAGATTAATATAGGTGTGGTTTGATAACAAAAGATATCCATAAACCATTCTGAGAAAGGGTAACTGGTAGAATTAATCCCCTACCTTTTTGCTTGAACTTCAACACTTGTAGGAAGCTGTAATTTTGAAGATGTGCCTCTAACGAAGCAAGATGACCACTGCAGTTCTCCTCTGATGCTAGACGTGAACCTTGTGCCTTATATCACTGCTGTGCACTATTCAGAATTTTATAAATAACAACGTACCTCTTCCACAAAAAAAAGACAAATTTACCCAAACCAATTACTGACACTCCTAGAAGGAATTTAATGACCTAGAAAGACACAAATATAGTATGCACACGTACTTTTTACAATCTTCTAACAAGATTGATATTGAGCTTGGAAAAACAGCAAATACTACATAATAAAAAACTCTGAACTATTTAGAAATCAAATCACCTCATGGGTACACTAAGGGAATATGAAATATCTTACTAATAGCCAACCCAGTAAACTTTTCAGCATGATCACATTTTTCTTTTTATTATAAATATTTCTCTTTATCTTTTTAGTTTAAATTACTACAAACTTCCACACAAAAGCTGTGAAAAGTAAATCTGGAAAAACAAGCCCTTCAGCTTTGGGCTTTCCACCTTCAATTTCAGTTTCTCATACACACTATTAATCTTGAAACAGAAGGAAAAAGGAAGCCGTACTGTTCCTAAAACTCTATTCTTGCAGAAACACATGCAACACATGCAGCCTGGAGCATTTACTCATATTTAGAAGAGCAAAGCACTCAGCAAGACGAAAAATTGCAATTTTTTATGATCGGTGTTGAATGCACAAGCACTTATTTTAAGTATGATCGATACAACCCAAAATTCCTAACAACACTCTCTGTTATTCATCAATTATTCTGATTTTTTCATTGAGAAATGTAAAGAACAATGTTTTCAGAGTTCACAGAAATTCATTTATATCAATGAAAAGAAAATCATATTTAAAGGGGTTTTGTTTCTACTAGAAGTGAAAAATTATACACTATATCTACTAACAGGATATAATCCAAACTAAGTCTTATCACACATGTACACAGAATGATTGGAAATTCATATTGAGAATTGTAGCATTTCATTTCTAAGATAATAATCTGAAAGTAGCTCACAACACTTCATCAAACCACTAAAAATACATTCATTTATGTTAAAAATACAAAATGGGTGTTTGGTACAGATGGGTTTCCTTTGGAAACTGCATTTTAACTATCTTAACTGTGTCTTGAGCATATTGGTGAAGAGCTATCACCGAAACATGCTGATTAGTGAGAAAATGTTGGATGAAATGGCATTGTTATTATATAGTAGATTCTTAGGAACAAAACCTCCTAGGAAATTATTCCACTGATTTACACAGCTGTGACTAGGGTGCAAGCCTTTTACTTTTGGAATAATAGAGTACTGCTGGTTACTTTTTATCAATTTAGGCAATCATTTCCCACTTGTAATTCTTGACTCATTGGTCTGCCTACTTATTTCTAATACAAAGAAACACTGCCCACATAAATGTGATCTTACAGGTACATATCACTTTTAATAAAATCCCGTTAGCCAAGGAAAATGAGTCAGTTAAGAAATTATCAGAGACACACAGTGTCCCAGTAGCTTTATAGCTTAATTTGAGTTAGAGTCAAATCCCTTCCTCAGACCTAAAAGGGACAGCTGGGGGCTGAAACTGACTCCTTTTATTAAATGTTGGGCAAAAATTTCTCTTTGGTATTCACAGATATTTGCTGTATCTGTGTCTACAGGCAGACAGATTTCCAAACTATGATGCAACACACTGATCAAGACCTTGCACTTGATTTAGAGTATCTGGATTCCACACTTTGCCACAGTCCTGCTTTGTGATCTTTGAGCAATGTATCACCATTGGAAGTTCTGATGCCACCATATCTAACTTTAAGGCACCTGATCCCAACATGAAATTTATAATCTAGGGTAAGAATGCAAATGAGCTATATAAGGAAAGCTTATAAGGAAAGCAGGATTTACAACCGGGGCTGCAAAGCAGAATTCCACCTGACCTAGACAATGCAGCATGCTGTCCTTGTGTATGCAATACCACACAGATGCAGCAACTACCAACAAATAAGTTTTCCAGCCTTGAAACAAAAAAAACCGTGCCAGTGTATCAGTTCAACAGAACTGAACAGCTCTGCAAAGTGCATGGCTAATTGGCCTAAACACAGAGAACAGCTACTGAAGGCATGTAATTTCCAGAACAAAAGCTAGAACTGGGCTCAGTGCTGCACTAGAGCAAGTGGAATATCTTTACAAAGTGCTGCACAGCACAACAAGAAGGTTTAGCAAGAGCAGAAGAGGATCTTCTTCAGTGTTTAGGTTTCTACAACAGACCTGCAGGCAAATGCTTAAAATAGATTTGGCTTGTTACCTTCTCTTTATTTAAATAACAAAAAAATATCCCTCTAGGTGTAGACAACCAGCTTAGTCTGCTCTGCAGCTGACTATGGAAAACTTCTACAATTAGTATCTTGGAACACTCATCAAAGATCTAGGATACTCCATCCACCTGAATTAATTTAATGTTAAGTTTTCCATATCCCACCATTTCTCAATCACTTTATGCTTGGTTCCTTAATCACAAAGTAAAAAAATTCATGCCTGCTTATTTCAGGTACACCCTTGTGACTGAAGAGCTCAAAATCTAGAGAGATAAGGAAATAGGCCTCGTGATTTAGTATCCAAACAAATGAAATCAGGTGAACGGAAGTCAGCATCACTGTGCAACTTAGGTTTTTACATTTAGCAGTCTTTACATGAAATACAGTAACAGCACTGAGAACAGGGAACAGAAATCAGGATTACCACTTTATGAAGAATACTAAAGCTAGGTGTCTCACAAAGCCAACGCTGATCACCCTGCTTCCAGCCCCATAAATCTTCTATTTCGTGTCATGCTGTGTACCTTCTTCAAGAGAAGGGATAAAAGATGAGTCTCTGCCATGACAATCTCACCTCTACTCCGATGACCAAGAAGTGGTCAATCCTCTAAAAAGTTACTTTGCACTACTGCAGACTGAAGCATGTTTACAACCATGGTTATTGATTAAATGCTGTAACCTCCATGTTACAATAGAAATGGTGGACAGAACAATTACTGTCACTGATGTGCAGAAATCTGTTATGTTACTACATGCATTAGGCATGGTCCAAGGATTTCTGCTGCTCTGGATTGGAATATCTGGTCTATGGACTACGAAACAGGTTTAGGTATGACATAGGGGCATAGAGATGGTGACCCTACAGCATTCCTAGATGGGGAGTACCTACTAGAGGTAGGTTCAGTTGCAGATGTGTAAGCATGTAAACAATTTCACTGTCAGGAAACAAGATACTAGTCCACATACTTAGATTTGACATACTAGTTTCTCCTTTTATCCGGGACAGATCTAATACTGGACCTGGCTAGTCATGGGTGGTATCATTCCAATATTTTATGATAGTGATTAGATAGATACGCAGACAGAGATCTTGACAGTGCAGTGCTGTTAAGAGCAGGCAATGTTAAGCCCTGCTCCTCTATAACTTTCCTGTGGTAAACTCTTCACAGCCAAAACTCTTCTGCCTGTGCTTGGGGCCACTGATTCTGCTCCAGTTCTCTGGAAACAAAAACCTTTCCTTAAATGCTGACCTCTCTCTTATCCTGTTGTATTCCTAAAATATCTTTTTTTTTTAATAAGAACACAAAAGGACAGTGTCCTTTACAAACCAGAAAAAAACTGTATCCATATATACATCTACAAAGACTAAGACTTCTTTCAGTCTGTGGTAAGCAAATCAATTGTAAGTCAAACTTAGACCTAACGCTGAAAGAAGTTGTATTGTTTCTTTCTCAAATTGAGTCTTAGGATAGTGCTGGTCACACTGAAAATTATCCAAGTATAAGTCACTGCATGAAAACACTTTCTTCAGTGCAGACATTTCTTCTCTTTTCAATGACCAAAACATAGTTAAGATTCATTTCACCAGGGCACTACTATACCTGTCTAACTGTGTCTTTCACTTCCTTTCAGTGGGGTTACTAGAGTAAAACTGAAATAATGCAGTGCTTAATCAACCGTAATATGTGCCCTTGATAGCTTTTTGGTTTATTCCAGCCCATTAACAGGCTATCTGGTGTGACAATGCAAGAGATCATTATGTCTTAACGAAGTGATTAAAAACAAAAAAATATGCAGTTGTTGCAAAAAAGAATGGACTCCAGGAAACAGCACTAAATATTTAATGAACTATTTTAATACTTTATTTGTTGCTAACTATGAAGTCTTCAATTATGCAGTTATAAATTATCTATGATATAAATATTCCTCATGTTAAAACACTCACTCATACTTTCAAATGTTGGAAATAATTTTAGAATTAATTACAGGTGTTGTTCTGGTATCATTTTTATGGTGTAATGCTACATATTTATGTTATTAATCTGTGCTTCCCAGTGTCTAGCATTAAAAGATGCATTATAAATCAGGTTATGCTCAAATTCGAACTTTGTACCACTTTTTTACCCAGAAACAGATATGCTAGAGGCTTCAAAAATGTTTTAAAACCAATGCTTACAATGACACAGCTTCTGAAAGTATTAACTTAAAAGACCATATATCCAATATGCCTAATGATACCTAAAAGACAACCTGTCTCCCTGGCCCCTAAAATTTCATAGAATTGAGTTAATTCTGCTACATTCAATTTTGCCAACCCAAGGACTTCTGCAGTGTTCATTTCAGTGTCCCTAAAGTCTTCTCAATTATTTTGAGTGCCATTTAACTGAGGAAAAAAATGTAACAAACTTTATACAAACTCCAAAGGGGATTGAGATAAGCTAAAAAATGTAAATAGGAAAAAATATATACTAAAGCCCTCAATTGTTAATCATATATCTACAAAAGACAAAGTTGTATTTGAGTTAATGCTGTCTAAATATACATCAGAATAGACAAAATAACTGGATTTGAGCAAATCTGGGAATGAATTTTTGTCCTTACATTTTGAGAACTATGTTACTAAATGATAATGAAACTGTATGCAAAGTTTTACAAAAATATGAGTGGCCAAAACAGTTTCAAAAACCTGGAGATGTTGACTAAAGACTACCTAATTAAAATTAGATAACCCCTTTGTACCTAAGGGAAGAGACTGTTTTGTAACTGTTTTTATATATTATATTCTTTAGCCAGTAAGTTTTACACATAAAAATCTTTTAGGTTGTTTATAAGCTATGTAGATGTGCCATTAAATCAGGCAAAAGAATCTACAATTTGTCTAATGTATGCAGGACCGCAATTATAAAACAAAACCAAACAAATAAATAATAAAATAAAAATAAGAAGCCAAACCAAAACAAAAATACAACAATAAAATATCCACAAAAATTTGGTTGCAAAAGCTTAGTTCCCAGAACTAAAAACTGGTTTGCTTTTAAATTTATGTCAGCTTGATATCACTGGAACTGACAAAATATGTGGTTTGTGGGATTTTTCAGTAATTTCTAATAACAGAAAGGGGTCAATTTCTATTAAGAATGACCCTCAGAAATTTGTATTGATTTTTTTCATTTGACCTGTCTTGTCTGCCTTTCCACTACAACTTCCTGCAAGTTGAATGGACTTGTGTTTCCTCGCACAAAATATCTCTTAGCTACAACAGTGCATTTTCCTAAAAATAATGGAAAAATTGTAGTCTCCTTAGTTTTTTCATATTAAATAAACCCCACCATTGTAATTCTTTCACTTTGGCCATCAACAAAAACTTACTATTAGATGATGCCTCTATGAAAATACTACTGTAGCCCTGCATATTCATATGCAGTTCTTAAATTATTGGTTTATTTATTCTGTAAGTAAGTGTATGAAAAACTTGAAACTAAAATGTAGTGCTTTTTAAAGTGAAACACTGCATTCAGGAATATATTATAAGGAAATTATAAAAACGAGTTTGTGGTAGAAAGAAACCTATTGAAGGTACTTTCTAACTATTCATAAAGTAACTAACATTCTGTATATTGAAAGCTGTGTGTCTACATGCAGGTGTATATATAACTCTATATGTACAAAGGCCTCATTAGCCATTCTGAGTCATTACTCTCAGATGCAGACTGACCTCAGAGAATACTGTGAAGAGATACTGTATGACCCATTTTCTCAACATCTTTGGATAGACTTCTCTGCAGGGTTGGGACCTGACATTTTCCTGACTTCATTTACCCTTCAGAGCTGCTTCCCATGGGACCACAACTACAGTTTCCTGAATAAGGATCTTCGCTCTGCTGTTCTCCTTCTTCACTCCTCTCAGGACCTTGAACTCCACTTCGTGGTCACTATATCCAAGGCTGTCACTGATTACCACATTTTCCCACATCTGTTTCTTTGCTTTTTAGAGAATGGCAGAATCCAGCTGTGCATGACTCTTGCTTGACCCATCCAGTACACCATGCCAAGAAGTTACCCCCAAAACCTATCAGAATTCTTCATGGCCAGATTGTTCAAAATCTGCCAGGGGAGGTGGGGACAAAAGAGGTAGGACTGACAAATGAACTGATAGTGAACTTGAACATGCCTCACTTCCCTAGAAAATTGGTTTACTTAGCCATACAGAGAAATTTTACCTAGTGTTACGAATGGAAAAGTAAAGCAAATGACCTCTTTTACCCTACTAAGTACCCTGTAGATTCAAATGCTAAGCATATTTATGCTTTGCACAATTGCAACATTAAGTGGCAACTTAGCAGCACTAAACCACAAATGAAAAGGACATAAAATACCAAGTGAGTCTTTCAAAATGGAGTTCAACAGGCAAGCTATCAAACTGTCACTGTTTTTTATGGCCATATACAGGCCATACCCCAATGGTTTAGTGTACAAATTCACAATTCAGACACTCTTTCAGAAGTGACCTTAGAAACTATTCTGCAGATATATCAGGCATCCACACCCCCAAAATAAAAGGGAAGGGAAAAAAATGTCTTAATTACCCAGGATCTAGTGTCCCAGTCAACACTTTACCCTCCTGCTCCCAGTACTGCACATTAACTACTTACTGCCCTCTCTTCTTTACCCCTGCAGCATTTACATTTTCACAGTCACGTGTTCACAAACTGAAAACCCTGTCTAGATGATGGTAATTAAAAGCTGCTACAAAAATATGAAATATATTTAAAATAATATAGAAGAAATCAAATTTTATTTTTTTAATATAAATTTTCCCCAAGAGGTAGGAAACTAAACAAAACCAGATTCTGGAGGGAAATTTCATTGCAGATTTATATATCCTCTAGTTTCAATACAAATGTGCTGACATTTATCTTTGGCATCACAAATACAAAGCTGCATTGTTTATATTTTTCCAGAATCTTGAAAAAAATATTTTATTTCTCTTCACCTTCCTCTCCCTTCAAAGAAAAATGAATTACTTCTCTATCACTAAGACATGTATCTTCTCTTTTATGTTCTGTGAGTACTGTATTCTGATATGTATAGAACTATATAACGTTAAACATCCAATGTTCACCTGAAGAAACAGGGTAACAATTTTTCCACAACTCTTGAAAGTGATCTGAATTAACCTGGTAGAAGTCTCAGTGGGATAAAGACAGGTTGATATTATGGTTAAGATTTTTTTTTGTCTAGAATGCAATATCCCACAAGAGTAAAGGAGCTAGAAAATAGGTGTACTTATTTTTCATCAACTAAGCTTAACAGCATACATACCAACACAGCTGATGTGAGCAATTCTGGATCTGTAGCAATACAAAAAGTAGTTCTTCAGGAAAACCTGGTTGCAGCTGGACTGTATATACCCTGAGATTCCAGTGGAGCATCTCCACTGATCCCAGCTAGAGAATTCTGACAGATGATCAAATATCATTGGTCTGAGAAGTCCCAGATCGCTCCATTTTATAACTAAATCCATGAACTCTAGAACATCAGAAAGCTAAATCACCAAATGCTAAGAACATATGGTAGCTCTAGTGACTTTGTCAGATGATTACATTCTGTACTGAGTATAGCTCAGGGCAAGTGCTTCGTACAATTTCAAAGACATGCAGGGTCTGCATTTAAATGCAAAGATTGCAATACTCTGATTTAATACCTCTTCCTTACTGCTACTACCTGGCTACTGTTTTAGCCAGCTGTTAAACCAATTTTGTGACAATTCAAGTTGGGAAGCAAAAGAGCAGTTGAAAGCTAGTAGGTGCAAGATAGTATTCGTGCTTTTGAAAAGCTCCCTCAGTGTTAGAGACACCCCCTTAAAGATAGAAGCCGTTTGTCTGCCGCTGGTTGGCCTACTTGAAATTTGAGAATGAGTCACCTGAGGAGTCATGTTTTCATCCACACTTCACTGATGCCCTGACACTGAGAAAGGTATGTACCTGAATCTTCATCCAGTAAGACAGAAAAAATAGTATCATTTCTTTTTTATTTTTCTCCGTGACTTAAGAAAACGCACATAGACTTGTGAACTAGTTAAAATCTCTAACACTTCTTTGCTATTGCCAGATGGCACCGTTCTCTTGAAGCCAACAAACTGCCTGATTTACAGCAGCTGAGAACAAGTTGTTTCTCGTAAAAGGCATCTCTTTCACTGGTAAAGGGTTATCAATTTTCTCAGCTCTTTATACCTAATATAAGCATAACCAAGCATCCTTTACAACTAAGGTTTAAGAAGTAAAACCAAAACTAAACGTCCCCCCCCAAACCAAACCAAACAAACCAAAAACCAACAAAAGCAAGAACAAAACAAAACAAAACACACACCAAACAAACCAACTCAAATCCCTTTCTTTCCTTGTTTGTATACAGGTTGGTTTTTTTCCCCAGGTAACACTGCTGATATCTTACTGGCTATAATGATGTATGCTGGTACTAGTCACACAGCCATCACAGCAATAGACCTCACAAAACTTAAGTTCTAAAACCTTTTGACCACAAATAAGAATTCAATGTGAGCTTGTGAACTTAACGAATGTTAAGGCAGGCTTAACAGAAATATAACGCATGAAAATGAAATAAGGGCTGGTTTATTATTCTTTTAAAAGGCTACAGTAATTTATTAACCACAATGCATTCATCAGAACTAGAATTTGACAGACCCATAGACATTTTCATCCCTAATAGATCAAATTAATCATAAAATACATTCTACTTTCTGCCCAGCTCCCTTCTGTTAATCTACTTGTTAGCATTAAATCCTGAACACCAACACTAATTCTAAGCACGTGAGAGCCATAAAAATTATTAACATGACCTGGCATCCTTGCTTACTTAATTTTTCTATTTTGCTAAATACAAAAATTACATGTATTGGGAAAAAAAAAGTTCCAAAAGAGTGACAGTTTTAGATAAATTACTGAAAACGATGAGTGATTTAATACATAACTATAAGTCTCAAAAGCAAATAAGAGTTGCTGAATTTGTTTTAACTGATTCATGACACAAACACTGGTAAACTAGGCAGTCTAACTACCATTATCTTTATGAGAACGTATTTCCAGTGTAAGTGCGTATAAAAGAAATAATGCAATGTGATAGCATTTTTAAATGCACAGGTAAGGCTATTTAGTTTAAAAGTGAAGTGGCTTCACCAAAATCTAGAGAGTCCAATTTTCCTACAGGTTTTGTGGGCAGCATTTTTTTAGCCTTTTCCTAGAATACGTTTTAGTGGGATCTATGACCATATTTGATCCATATTAAAATAACATGAATATCATCCCTGACAGATGACAAGAAAAGAAAACAGAGGTGTTACAAAGTACCCAGCCATCATTCTCATTGGCATCATGATCTTAGATCGGTTTAGATCAAATATGGGGTTTCGTATCAGTCCTGGCTCCAAAGGAGAGAGAAAAGCTGAACGGATCCAAGATATGCCTGTTTTTGGATTGTGTCACCGTATGAAGTTCCGTTGCATCCATTTATTTCATTTTCGGTCTGTTTACTGTTCCCATTCGTTTACACTCAAGAAATATGTTTAGTTATACCTTCATTGCATTGTGTTGCAGGGCAAAATCTCAATGACTGATCATTTACCAGCCTCTATTCTCAGTGACAGCAGGGAGCAAGATAAGACCACTTAAATGTGCTTCCATTAAAGTACAGCTTTTGATATTTTCCACTTGATCTATTGCAAAATCACAGCTTGGTCTCACAGAACGAGACTGAATTCAAAGTAACAATTAGGCACACTAGTCTATATATGAAATAAAGAGGTTACTCTGTTCTGTCCCCTACATAGAAACCCTACATAAAAAACGTCCCCTACATAAAAATCTTCTGGAAACATGAGCAGAAACACTGTTAAGAACAGATATACAGATTATGGATTCTACTTCTAGGAACAGGAATAGAATTTTTCTATATAATTACAGGAAGAAGAATATTAGCAAACTTTTCCCCTTTTATGCAAAAGGGAAGCAGCACAGAGTTGAGATTCAGGCTTTATTCTACACCTGATAGCATCCTTATAAAGTTAAAAATCAGAATTTTTCACTTTCACCTTGGGGGGGCCAAAAATCCACATTTTTATTTTTAAAGAAAAAAAGAAAAACAAAGAAAGTACTTTTTCTTGCACTTCCTTTGAAGTCATGTGATCTATTTATGCAAAAACAATTTCATTGAAAATTTCATGTTGTTCTTGTAAATTCACAGAAACATGGCCAAAGCACTCAGAATGTAAAGGAACGTGTCCTCAAATTACTAATAGAAATGAATGCTAGAGTTCATCATTAGAAAAGAGTACTTATTCCTTCAGTAGTCTTCTGTCAAATGAAGACTGAAAATTATTATCACAGTAAAATGATGGATCTGAAATAAATCAGCTGACCACAATGAATTGTGATGAATATTATTTAACATTAGAAATCTGCACTTTATGTAACAAACTGTTTTCGGCACATAGTCATCAAGAATATTAGAAAAGAATATTAGAAAATATTTCCAAAAGAACATATTTTCTTCAATGAAATATCTCAGGTTTGGTTTTATGATTCTTTAATGTCAAGCAACCTTTGAAACTGTAAACAGCATTTTAGTGGTGATTATGTCTGCCTAGCATTAAGCCTTTGAGACAGATACGTTGGGAAAAATTAGTAAATTTTGAATTGCAAATATCAACTTGACAAAACAATCTATGAAAATCTATGAAATGGATGCTAGTATAAACTGTGTAGAGCTATGCTGTGTTTTATTTTTTGTTGTTGCTTTTCTATATGATCTCTTTATGCCTCCAGTCATTCAGACATATTTTCCCTTTTTATTGGGCAGAAAACATTGGCTATCAAAATAGTGTTTATCACTCCCTGAACTGCATGGTATTCAAAATATCTTTGTGGCTGTGGTCTACTAAATGAAAAGTAAATATTACCAACAGGTAAAATACTTTTCTATTTGTTTTTTATGCTTATTGTTGGCAATGAAAGGTATACAATTTAAAAAAATCTGGAGACTCAACTCTTCCATGTTTGTGAATGGAAGTACAGAATCTTTTTACCAGTTGATCAGCTACAATTCTGAAGGACAGCTTACTTGGCTTGAGAGTGGTTAATAGTCTACCCTTACTGATACTGCTTTGCTTTCTGTTCAGGCTGCCACCAAGGCAGTGTAATCAGGCAGCGTTATCTTTAAAGTGCTAATTATTTTCTTAAACTAGAAACACTAAAAATATACTCTGACACAATAAATTCCAAGTGCTTTTGGATGAATCTGTACACCACCACCTATCTGGAATGACTCAGAAATGACAGGAAATTCTTGCTTTCATCAATTCACTGTAACAACTGTAATGATCTATTTCCTATGCAGCTCCATTTTAGTTCTTCAGCCACAAAATGCATCATCTAAACCACTGTAAACCAACATAATGTCAATTAACCCAGTCAAGCAACGGTGATATAACCCAACTTAGGGCCTGACTAAGGGAACGCTTGCCAGGACACTTACAAGCATTAATCTGTAAGTCCAACATATAAGAAAGGCCATAGTTGAAGAATGTTATCCTTTTATCCATCCAATAAAAAAAGTGTAACACTCAAATCAAATTTCCTCATGCTATTATGTTCATAAGTACAACTGCTTCTGTTCTGAAGCAGCAGTCAAAAGAAGAACTAGCCACAAACTGTGCTGTACTTGGAAGCCAACAAAGGGTGGGCCAGAGTCCTCAAAGAGTATGAAGGACATAGATCCTGGGCTGTAGGTCTACAAAAGCCAGATACAGCTGAAAGCACAGACAGGACAGAGCTAAAGCAGGAAAAATTTAGGGAAGGAAATAAAGTACAAGACAGGAGCATGCATGAGACTTACATGTAGTCTGCTTGCCTCATGGATAAATTCATGAGATTTTTTGAAAGAGCTAGAGTGGGTCTTATAATTCCAGCACCTACTGATCCTGTGGAGTCTTAACATAAACACTGGGGAGAAAAGTCTAAAACACATCGGAACGCAGCTGTTGTAGCATTCAACTGAGAGGCACAACTCACCACTCTGGGCTCAGGGCTACACTAACATCATAATGATCTTCGGTCTACAGCTAATCTGGAGCCAGTTCCCATTGGTCTTCAGCAGTCTGTATAAACTCTTCTAAATCTTGCTCAGAAACCAGCTGCTACCTCATGAAAAGGTGACTTTGTCTCAGTTTGGATTCTTTCACTATTCTATTGCTTTTACCAATAGGATGACAGCTAATTTTTTCACCTTTATTGTTTTTTAATAAAGGAAGCTATTTACTAAAGGTCTGCATTACTTAAACTATGGATGCTTGGCTATTAGTGTCATTGAGCAGAATTAAACCTTTACATGAGCAATTCATTTAGTGGATTGCAACTTTGCCTACTCCTAATCTAAGACAAACTAGAAGGAATGGAGTAAAACAGAACACTTCTGTAAACTATTGTCTGCCTATACTTTGCCAAGTTTTAAGAGGAATATTGCAATAAAGTAGGAACAGCAATGGAGCAGTGCCATTTCCACTGTAACACTTCCTTCAGTTATCTGCTCCTCTGATTAGAAAACCTGTCTCTGGTGGCCACAATTCAGTGAGTAATTTGATTTCATAACCTCTACACGCATTTTTGCTTGACGGTGATACAAGTTATCAAAGACAGCATTTCAAAATCTAGACAAAGACAAGCCAGAATGCATTTTTCCATTTTCAATGCTTTTTGTATTCTGAGAATGTTGTCTACTTTCACTTTTTTTCAGAACAATTCAAACAATTGATTAGATTTGAAGAAGAAATGGGTATTATCAAAACCATGCTTTCAAAATAATGAAGTACATAACTTCTGAGATATTTCAATACTTATAAAATATAAAGAGCAGGGATGCACTGCTTTGGCTCTTCCAGAACGTTGGCTGTCATATTCAGATCAATGTTCTTTGTATTTGACAATGATATATGGAAATTTTGTTTTAGCCTTTCCTATTAAGAACTGCAAACTTCAAAAGCAGGAAGAGATTCTGAAGAAAAGAGAAAGCAGTTATATTATATTATTATTATTATATTTATATATAACTGAGGGAATTTTTATTTTACAATTTTTTTCATTAAGTTATTAAATTAATAGACTGCTTGTATCTGGAGTCCCATAAATCGCAGACTTAAAAAAAATAGGTTTATGATGAAGAATTAAAGTAAGAAGTGAGGAATTTCAGACATGGCATGCTGGTCAACATCCTGCTGTAATGCTGTTATGTTTGAGTGATTCCTCTGCATTGCCTATTTGTGGGAAGTATTCCTGATGTAGTGTCATCCATAATAATTACTTTTCAAAAGACATTCAGCAAAGATTGTGTAATCAAATCTATTTGATTTGAATTGTTAATCTGTTACGGTTGCCTCCTGTACCCAAAGTTTTTAAAAAGAAAGCCTCATCTATCCTAAAGAGTGAAGTGAAATCTTAAGCATTTTTTCAGGCAAGGAACTCATGGTGCTTCTCATATAAAGGATTCCACAATATACTATAAAAGACATATTTCTAATTATAAAGAACATATTTTCATAAGATAAAATTCTCTGTGAATTCATTTCTCATATTTAAAGTAACATTATGGTCAGATAATTGTACTATTATCTTAAATACATTAGTCATAGATATAGCCATAAAACTATATTTTAATTTATGTACTTTTGAGAGACTGAAGACCTGCACTTTAGAGAAAGCTGTGCCTCTATTTCAGCACCATTCAACGCACAGCACCTGCTATTTCTTTCTTAATCAGTGCAGCAGTGCAAGCACAATTGTTATGTGTACTGTAACTATTCATTTTACCTCATTTGTAGGCATAAACACACCAAAGACAGCATTAATAGTTTTCTCATGGTATAGCTTGCACTATGATATCGAAGTTTTTGATATTACAGAAGAAAGAAAAACAAACATTACAGTTATTACCCTTTCTTGTGATCTCTGATTAATGAAGGGGAACAGATGGTGCCTCCAGAGACCCAGAAGTAGTTTCTGGAATTGTGTCATAACTTGCTCTATATAAAGTTTACTTAAAGTTTTTCTTATAGCAGTCTTCTCGTACTTCCTTGCAGATTATCTTTTGTTATGTTAGTATTTCCTTAAAATCAATTTGCAACTGCTGATAAAAATACTAGGTTTACCTCCTTTTAGTATACCTAGTACATAGCGTATATTTCGTCAATACTGTAGAAGTAGCTAAGCAAGTAAACATTTTTAATCAAAACTCTCTGTATCAGTATGGTTGCTGCTCTGCTACTAGTACTATTGCCTGCCTATAGTGATAGAAATTAATTAACTCCACACAGAAAAAACATGATTCTTTCTTCACCTTTCATAACCAAAAGGTTAAACTGAAAATGTAAGGTTCACAGTGTCAAGTGTCCTTATATTAACTTGTTAGAAATTCTATTGAACTATATGTACTATTACGATAGTATAATTTAACTTCATTGTGCCACTCCACATATTTTGGAGGCCATTTTCTTGCATAGGAAACAGAGTTTTCATTGTACATGTTTGTAACTACACAGTAACTCTCATCAAGTATAATGCAAACTTTCCCTGATGTCTAAAAATGATAGTTTATGCAACTGTTTTTTTTTCTTGTACAATAATCTTACTATCCATAAAAAAGACTCCATTATTTCACAGATTTTATTACCTGAGACCTGATCAATTAGTTATCTCCTCTCAAGAAATACGGTTACAGCCAGATGTATTTCAATGCAATAGCAGTAATCACAGAGGCCATAAAAAGAAAACATTTCTTATAATAAATGAATATGTGGTCTCTAAATTAGAACATGCTGTTTTTAAACAGAACTGTTCTAAACAGAACTTTTTAGTAGATTAATTTTGAAACATGAAATACTTATTTTCACATCTGTATGTTTCTATTTTATTACATTTCTAATTCACAGCAAGTTGCAAATCCTTCAGACTTCCACCAGAATCTAATGACTATCTGCAAATACTGCATAACTCAAACTTCAAAAAAAAACATTCAGAGCCTGTCTTTCCTTGGCAAAGTACAAAAGTTTTTCTCAACAAGTATTTCTATCATGACAAATGCTTTAAATTTCTTTTCAGTCAGTTACATCAGTGTTTCTCCAGGTATTATAAGACTGACAAAGCAGAAGAGTAACTGCCATGAAGTATTAAAGCAGCTTTTTAAAGATACTGGTAGGTGAACTCCACCAGCCCAAAGTGATCTTAGATGTTTGAAGTACTTGCATTTACATGTGGAAAGGGGAACTCTAAGAATTTTAATCACATGGAAACCCCAACTTGTCATCTGCTGACAGTGAAGACTTAGAGGCTTTCCTGGCTGGGACTAAGTAAATGAAAGGTGGAAGCCCACATGTTGAAAACGAATAGGAGCCAATCCATTGAGCTAGGGATTAAGAAACAGAGTAACATTTGTACAAAGTATATTGTGAAAACTGGTAATGCAAAAATTCTGTATTGCAGGATTAGTATAAAATACGGAAGTTAGTTTAGCTGAAAAACGCTTTATTTTCTATGGAGGTTGAATTTAAACTCCTATTTTCTCCTTAATTTCTTCTCTCTCTTATATAGCTGTCCTTTATCCTCTAATCCACACTTCATATTTCATTATCTCTTTTGCTGACAGTCTCACTTTTTAACCTCTCCTTCATTAGCTTCCAGGCTTTTTGCCCCTCATGTTATTCATTACATTAATTCATCTTTACCCTTATCTCTGCAAAAACCTTCAGGACAATGCTCACATAGCATTTGAATTCCAACTAAATCTAATCATAGATATTATATGTCATTGCAACAGTAACTAAACCTAGTGACACCCATATCAACAAAAATGAGCATTGCTTCATGTCTTCAACTCCATTAGTGAATTTTTAAGAATATCATCCCTCCCTGTGCTCACTGTAAGTCTTGTCCAAAAAGTCTCTTGACCTAGAAGAGCTAAAGATAAGCAAAAGCTTTGCTATGTATTTGTTTACTAGTGGCGAGGAATGTTAACACCACGCAGGTCAACTCTTACAGCGAGCCAGGACTCATAAGGTCTCTACTACGCAGTGCAATAGAACAGATGGGAAGGCCTAGACTAGTTCCAAAATGTGGAAGAGTACAGTCCTTTCAACATGATGTTGGCATCCAGTGGATTTAGTCCTACTGAGGTCACTGCAACTCAGCTCACCAGCCCACCGCGGCTCTTTGAGCCTCACGCCATTCTGTGATGGAGACCAGCCTAGAAAAAGTGCTTCCAGAACCAGCTGTGTGAGAGGATGTCTTGAAATCTCATGTAAAGCAGGGAGGTGGGGTTTTTTAAGCAGCCAGTAATGACTAGAAGAGGAGAGGATGTCAACATCCGACGAACAGAGAGGGACCTGATCCTACAGTTATACACGCACAGCTTATCTTCTGTTCCTGTTTGGGCTCAGCTAAGCTATGGCTTCTGTATTCTCAGCCTGCAGATTTTAGAATAGCAAAGCTGACACAGAAATACCTAAATGCCCCCAGAGACGACCTAAATAGAAGGCTCTGTGAAATGCACATAGCAAGTGGATGTTTGAAAAATACTTCTTTCTCACTGCCATTATGGCAACACTGTTATCTGGCAGTGATCTGGTCTTGTATATTTATTATCTGAATTGAAAGCATATATGTTTTCCCTGAAATTACACTTCTGCATTCCTCTTTAGCCATGAACAGTTGTTACGCTGTAATTCCCTAAAATTCAACTGTAAAATTGTAAATAACTGTATAATTAAAATCTTGGCATTATCATAGTATATGAAGATCTATGTCTCTAGTTGATGCCGACATACAAAAAACAAAAGTAAAATTATACTTCTATAGGTCTCCTGCTACTTATAATCAGAGGCAAGAATTAAACTACACCAGCTTTTCTACCTGCAGGAAAAAAAAACCCCACCAAAAACAACCAAAGCATGTTTACGTACTTATATTAATTTATAAATCACATGCTATTTTAATACCAAATATACTGCATAAATAAAATAACAACAATAATAACTTAATGACATGAGAGGCCAAGCTAGTAATAATTTTTTACAGAAAAGTAAGTAATGCATAATGCCTGACCATCCAACCTTCTTGTCCTGTTGCCTAATTACCTACAAACTGCTGTACCAGTTTTACTGCTGCTGGTTATTATTAATGGGAGTATGTTTTCTCCTGAGTATTGTTCCCCTCTTTCACATCTTTTCAACCTCACCGGAGAAAATGCATTCAATATTTGTGATATTTGGATGCATTGAATTGCAATGGATTTCTTTACACAATTCAACTGAACAGGGAGAGACACCTCCCAAACAAAAAGCTGACTGAACAAAAGCTACAGACACACACATTGTGGTGCTTTAAAAGTGGGAAAATACTGAAAACAGTCATATTTGCATCAGAATTTTCTTCGGCTGTGTAACAAAAACGTAGCCCTGGGCATATAGTCTTACATGCATTAAAATTCTGCAATATTGATTTTTTATACAGAAAGCAATTAGCATTTTTTAATGATTCATTCAGTAGAAGCCAAGTTTAATTTGGGGGCATCTGCTTCCAACAATACTTCCCCATCCATGTACTGGAATTTAAATTGTAATCATTGCTTTTGCAATACAAGAATTCTAACATAAGTATTGATTATGGAAACTATGACTGTAGAACATGGCTGAGGCATTCTTGCCAACTAGACAAAACTAAAAGAGTAAGTAAAATTCTTTTTTAACCACCCTGCAGCACAGAAGAGCCTTGAAGTTCCACTCTTTAATTAATATCTAATTATTCAAATTCAGATCTACAATTTCAACAGGTAATAATAAGTAACTTTGCCTAGCTTATTTATATTATGCACTTTATTTTTGTCCTTCATGTGTTTGTACCATTTAAGAAAGAAATCAACTTTCCAAGATCAACAATTAAAAAAAAAAAAAAGAGAAAGAAAACATCTATGTTAAAGAAATGTTCACCAGTTGGACTTCCAGGTTTAGCTTGTCAAAACTACTAACCAAAAGACAATGATTTTAAAAGTTTGCTCTAAATCATTTCCAAACAAGAGCTGTTCTGTCACAGTTCTCCAAATATCACCTCCACACACCTTAATTCTGGCATCACATCACCTTTCACATGAAGTTCTTATACTTCACAATCATCAAGGCAGAGCTCTTCCTTCATTTTTGCTATTCCTTTTTATTTCCTATATGTCTCTAATATCTACTACTTGACAGAGATGACCAAGATTTTGTGTTCTCAGAGAACCCTTGAGATTTCAGAAATAATCTACTGAGAATTTTCAGACAACAAAAAGAGGCAAGGAGGAAAGGAACCCAAGCAATAATGTGATAGTTAAACATGCATTAGATACGGGAAATTCTAACAGTATTGAAGTTTGCAGTCTGCAAGAGGCAAAGAAGGGACTGTTACCTTCATGTTTTTTTCTGAGACAGAGTTACTATTCACCTTTCTGTTTTGAAAACAAATTCCAACTGCCAAGGAAAAATCTATAATGAAAGTGTTACTCAAATTCAATTGGCAAATTATTTCTGGGAAAAAGACATCTGCTCAGAAGATTCCCAACCAGCTGCTAATCTTTTCTTCTCCAATATCACAGCCTTCTGAGCCAGTGTTCTGTTCCCTGTTTCTAAAGAGATTTCCCCTTCCCAGCAATTCTTAATGTCAGTGATTGGGAGATTTTTTACCAGCTGTTTTATCACACAGTGTGCTTATAAACTTGGAACTCCTTCCTGATGCCTATCTCATCTCAGTTATTTACATGGCTCCCACTGCCAAAATACACGGTACCAAAGTATTAAGTGCCTTTTCCCCACCATGTGGTGGACGAGAAAGATTTGGAAGGACAATTATACGAGAAGTGGAAAAAAGCCCTAGAAGAAGAGACTGAAGTTTGAAGAATAAAGGAGAGAAGCTGTTCAGCGTTTAAAGACTGTTATATGTTTAATACAATGTTTACATGCATTTTCGGGTTTTAAAATTTAAATCCCCTGTTATTTTCCCCTCATACTTTCCTTGGTTTTATTCCTCATTTCCCATTGGTTAATATTTGCCACAGTGCAGTCCCTTCCCATATATGGTATGGTTACACCGTCCATTTGCATGCTCTGCCCCTTTCTCCTCCCCCCCGCATTCCTTATATGGTTAAACTCCACCCATGTTCTAGTACCTTCCCTCAGACCCCTATATAAATCCCGTCCCTCGCTCCACCTCCCTCAGTTCACCCACCTATCACCCTCGGGTCTTGGCTGCTCATCACCCATTGTGGGTTGCACCCTTCAATAAAGCCACGCCTGCCTCAACTTACCAACTGCGTCAGCCTACAATTCCTGTCCAAGAACCCACCAGCCAGGTGGACCAACCCTTTGCCCATATAAGAGTTGCGATACCACCACTTTCAGTATCAGTTGTTTAAGTGGCAGGAAAATTCTTTGAAATAAGAACGCATTTCTGGTGAGGGAAAAAACTTGAAGAAATCCAAGCCAAAGCCTCAAATCTGTGGTTGAATTGTGTGAAGAACCCAGGTGGGACATCTCTGCTGGTAGCACCTTATCCCCAAGGGTGGTTACAGCTTTCTTCTTTTACTCACATTTTCATCTGTTTCTGTGTCTTTGAAGGGCTCAGCAGTGCCAGTCTCCAACAGTCAAGTCTGACTTCGTTGCAACGAGGCCTTCTGTGGCACGAGCCAATTAATGAGGAAGCATTATCTTTCTCCTGTCTCCTTTACTTCTTTCCCACAACATGACCAAAACTAGGTTAATTAGCAACGTGCTGGGGGAAATAAAATCACTTTATTTAGATTAACAGTTTTGGGATGGCCTCATTATGAAGTATGGGACTATTAATGAAAAGCAAAGAATGGAATCACAATCCTGATTTAAGTTTTCAAATAAATTCCCTCTCAAGGAGTTAGCAAATTCGAATTAGAAATTAGAAATTAATAATTACTATTTAAAAAACTAAATTAAAAGATCTTAGCATAGATAAAATACATTTATAACTTTTTTTTTTGTTTGAGGAGATATGTTCATACAGAACACAGCTGTATTTTTCTACAGACTCACATATAGAATAAAAGCTGTTTAAAAAGTGGAAGAAAAAGATCCACCACCCACCTGGGAAACTGACAACATTGTATTAGCAGATTAAAAAAGACAATGCATGCAGTTTCGCTACAACTAGCTGAAATAATTTTCATTCGAGTTATCACTTCTTGAGTTAACCCAGCTCAGAAGACAGCAGTCACAGTGAAAACACACAACACAGATTGATTGCATTACCAGCACTAAGTAGGTATTGTGTTCTTAACTCAATCCACACTACTCAAACTCAAATTCAAAGCATCACTAATCCTGAGCTTCACATTTTAAGTTTGCAATAAAACCAGATGAATGTAATTGCTGAATTATACCCTAAATTAACAATGTACTAAATACCAGCCTTAGAAATTAAACCATAATTTTCTTAAGTGCTGTAAAACAGCAGAAGTCCCTTCCTGCCAACACTGCTATGTCATTTTACAGTATTTGAGGATCTGCCTCAAGGCATAAAGAGAACAAACAGACTTACTGACCTGATGAGAAGGGATTTAGACTAGGAGAAAGTTTATCATCACCTAAAGCAATAGTGCAGCGACTGGGAGAAATAGGTCAGGGCACAATACGATGAGGGAGGCTCTCCACTTCCTTCCTCTTTTGAAAGGATTCAAAAGGAAGGACTGAGGATTCATCCCAAGCACCTCTATGTAAATATACGTAACATGGAATAAAAACAGGAAAAATGAGAAAACAGTGCATGTCTGTAGAGCTATGATCTCCTTGCGATTAGAGGGATGCAGAAGCATAGCTTGCATGACTGGAGTACTGCTGTGGATGGAAACAAGCTCTTCAGGAAAGATAGACTGCAAAGGTGAGGACCTTGCATTGCAGTCTGTGCAAAGGAGCTGATCACAAGCACAGAGCTTTGTCTTTAAAAAAGCTCAGATTCAGCTCAGGGAGCACTCAATACGCTGCAGGGCCAGCCTGGAGAAGCAGCTGGAGAACTGATCTAACAAGAACCTCACGAAGTTCAACAAAGGTAAATTAGCCCTGTATCTGGGACAGAATAACCCAATTACAGCATAGCTGGCTAGAAAAGACCCGTGGTTCCTAGTGCACAGTAAACTGAATATGAGTCAGCAGCGTGCTCTCACAGCCCAGAAACCTAGTGACCTAGGGGACTGCATTAGCAATGGTCTAACCAGAAGGTGAAAAAGTGATTATTCCCCTCTCTTGAGCACTTGTGAGAATGTATCTGAAGTCCTGAGACCAGTTTGGGGCTTTTCAGCCTTGGAAAAGACTTGATATACAGGAGCAAGCCCAGCAGACGACCCTGTGTAAAGATGAAGGTGAGAGCACTAACTCATTCAGCTTTAGACACTGAGGAGGGATCTTGCTGTCACGTTCAGCTTCCTGACAGAGGGCACAGAGACAGTGCAACCAGACTCTTCACATTGGCACCGAGGGATGAGACAAGAGGCAACAAACTGAAAGACAGAAAGTTCTAATTAGATAAAAGAGGGAAAAAATTACACCACAACAGTAGTCAAAGACTAGAACAAGGTTCCCAAGAGAGGTTGTGAAGTTTCTACTCTCAAAGCATCTCAGGACTCTGACCAAAATGACTGACTCTGGTTTAAGCAGAGAGTTAGACTATATTATCTCCAAAGGCTTAAACTTATAACAAGAGCTAATATTTGTTTCATTGAGTAACCTACAAATTTATGATATAATAAAGCCTTTGTTAAATAGCTGTTTTGTTGTTTTTTCCCCCTCCTCCTGTCCTTTCTTTTCGTTTTCTTATTCTGTGAGGAGAAAAATTAGACTTTATAAGACTGAAATCAAGTATAGCCATATTGGCCCTCTAGGGATAAACCCATCAATACAATTACCAATGCATTTCTTGAAAGAAGTGTACATGTGGCTATAGAACTAAAAATTGTGAGTTTACAGACCATTTTTGTCCAGCAGCAATGTCATTTTTATGCTATATCTCAAATATATTCTGACACTAACACTTTCTATCATGCTTTTTTATTATTGTTTCTCTATTTTACTTAACAAAATAGTATTTCTTTTCATTACTTTACAGTGGGAATTTTTTGATCCTATTTGGCTGGCACTCAGTGCATTCTGCTGTTGTTGTGATTTATGAGTTTGCTGATTCTAACTTGTACCAAAAAAAAAATTCTCCACAAGAAGAAATAATTTGGAACTGCTTAATATGCCCCAATGAATGTGCTAATTATTTCAGGGAAGCAGATTTGCTGTCACCTTTCATTGTTGAAAGCAACACACTCATGGCAGGCTCTAGTGCTATAGAAATAAATACCGTAACCATTTAATGTATGAACATGTTTTTGGCCATGCACAATGAGTGATTTAGTTTGTTCACCATCCAATGAATTTGAACAAGGCTTTTCCATGATTTATAGCACATACTGTCTTATAGTTTGCAGCTTGTCATACTCTAAAGGGTCTTGGGATACAATTTTATGCCAAGTAATACATTAAAGTTATTCTTTATTGTAAAATGCTGGAAAACACGTCCTCATTGCATCATCTTGTGGCCCTGGAGCCCTATAATCAGATTTCAAGGAATGAAGTGAATAACAGTGGTTCCTAAACATAAAAAGGAAAACTTTAGGGAAACTCGGTCTAAGGAAAAAAAGAGTAAAAGTGATATTATTTTAAGATAGTGCACAAAGTAGCTTGAAAGCTACCTTAAAAATATTCAATTTATATTTATTCAAATGTTGTGGCATGTTACTCTTGAATTATGTTTCAAAATATCTTATTTCAGAGGGCTGGATGTGGAACCCAGTATTTTAGCAGTTGATAACACTTGTATCCATCTCTTAGAAAACATAATATATTCTGAGCAGTAGCTCTGTCAGCCAGACCTCTGACTCCAATATGTCTGTTTTCTGAATGTTTTTAAAGTAAAGCTTAATTGACCAACAGTCAGACACTATCGATAGGCAAGTAACTAAAATATGGTTTTCATTGCTTGTTTCCTTGATTTCTTTTAGACAATTAAAATATAAAACCTTTTCATTGCTAAAATACAATCAGGTTGTTGGAAGCTGTCTTAACTCATACCTGCAGACTTAAAGTATAATGTTTGCAGCTCTAACTCTGCTTACCACATGCCCATTTAAAACCAAAGGTGTTTCTAGTGAAAAAAGAGATACATACTCCACTACACTAGGTAATGTATTATTGTGTAAAGTGAATCATTATGTGGACTTTAGGTTTGAAGTTTTAGACTGTATTTGCTTTCTGTATTCATTTGCAGAATTTTTAGCAGCATTAATGTGTAGCATTAATTTTAGTAGCATTTAGTAGCATTAATTTTTCATCTTTAGACAGAAGTTAAAAATGCAGTGTACCTCTCTGCTGAAAAACAAATCAATTACTAATTAATTCAAAAACTCTGGTGACCTAAGTGTTAGAAGTCTATCTCAGCTCAATTTTTAATATACTGGATACTTAGTATACTCAGAAATATAGCACTTCTAGCTCCAGCCAAGCACTTCACAAACATGTAACCTGGATGACATTGCTTGTACATGTTGGTTAGCAGGACATCTACACTTAGGACATGATGTAAACATACACTTAAATACTCTCCTGATATTACGTAGTTTTTGTGAATTGAGAAGTCATCCCAGTAACTCAGAGAAGAAGAGCAAAGGCAGGTAAGTCTGAAACACCCATATACAAACTTCCATGATTTAAGATAAGTATGTCCTACAGAAGTGCTAGACAAAGCTTTAAGCTTCTCTGTTATTCTGCCTGAAGCTTTCAGAATGAGTTTTCAAGAGCTCCTTGCAGCTGTACTGGCAAGGAATTGAAACCTACACTCACTGCAAATGTCGTAAGACTTCTGGTATTTGAAAGCACCTTCAAATACAGCTCCTGCTCATCTCACTAGGAAAGCAGAGGTTTGGCCAGTCTTCCCAATCCCCAAATGTCCTGACACATCTCAGAGAAAATGCTCTAACCCTTACCCCCTCTCCTTTTTCCTTTATAGCACAATAATTTGTGGCTCTTCATCTCAAGCAGCAGCTGAGGAATGGGGTGAGCAAATACGCAACAAATAAAATAATTAAGGTGGGTTTCTTTACTGTCTTTAGCCTTTACTACTTCAAATGCAGACAATCATTTGATACAAACAAACAAAAATTTAAAAGATTGAGAACTGCAGGTTTGAAAAAAACATTAATCAAAATCTATGCCAAAGCCGTAAATGTGATAATTTAGCAACAATCTGCAATCCAATTTACTGTATTGGAAAATAGCACTGTGACAGCATATTTCAATGCCTGCTCCCAGCTATTGCTAGCTGTATTACAAATTACTTCATATTTCAGCGTGGCCATAAGCAAAGGGCTTGCTAACATTAAGATTCTTCCTCTCTAAATGTTAAGTACAGCTCTTCAGTCACAGTTTCACTATTTTATGTTTTACATGTGACACAAGAATAATTGAAGAAGAAACTTTCAGTAATTTCCATTCCAAATATTTTAAGTTCTGAATTCTCTGAGTGCTGGTAATATAGAAGGGTTTTCCCCACCCTCCTTAAAGAGTTTCTGGGCTAGTAAGATGTATGACAGCAGGGATACTGCAACACTGAAGACAGGTATTAAAGTACATTATCTGCAGCTTACTTTAGAATTACAAGTTACAGTCCAATCATTATCCTTATTCTCTAGTTTAAAGAAAAAAAAACTATGACAGTTATATGGAAAAAAATTTTACAAAGCATTTTCAAGTAACAAAGGAGTCATAAATGAAATCTGGTTCTTCATTGCCTCTTCAGGTACTGAATTTGGATGCAAAGTGAAAACATTGTTTTACACAAGTCTTGTACAATACTTAAATGTATTAGCTCTACAAAACAAAGAAGAAAGAAATGAGACTGGGAGAAGAAATGTGTTTTCTTCAGAACCGTTTCATTTCCTAAAGAAGTAAGTGAGTAACTCTAGGTTACTATTCACAAAATACTTTCTGAGAAAGATCTATTAGACTCCTGAATTACTTTCCAAATAAACAGCTGAAAACCCTTAGCAGTAGATAAAAAAAAATAAAAATATTTTCTTCCAATATAGTATGGAAAAAACATAGATCAAAAATCCTTTTTGCAGCATTGTTTTGTAATCATATTAATAAAGTAACAAACAATGTATGTCAAAAGAAGCATTTTCTGCCTTGCTTCTTCAGTCTTTAATTGTTTAATTATCTGTCACCTGACTACTTTCTAGCCATTGCTTCCTTGAAAGATAATAAAAATTTTATGTTTGTCCTCATTTCATGCCATAAATGTTTTACATTTTCATGAATATTTATTTTATTTGTTTCAGAAGTTATTTAAAGACAACGGTGTTTCCAGGGTGTTTTTTTTGTTATTCTGCAGTTTGCTTTCATTCATTTCAATGATTTTGTATAATTGTACATGATTGGTTCTCATGTACACAGTGCTCACACCTACACTGAAATGGCAGATTTTTTTTTTTATTTTTGTTTGTTTGTTCTTGGCAACATTTCACCAAGTACATGGAAAAAAATCTCACAACATAACTGACCTCGTAGCCTGTAAGTCAGCCCTGTTACCAAGATTTGCAGCAGTCAACTCTAATAACATGTCAGTGTCACCACAGAAGTTATTTCATTTTGTAAATGACCACTGAAAAATCTGGATTGAGTAAACACACAAGACAACATTTTTTTTTCGCCAATTGCCTCCCTGAAAACATTACAGTCATCAGTTAGAAAAATAATGGTCCATCGTCCTATTACTTACCAGCAGCCATTATTTTTAGCACATAAGATGATCGACTGACTTACTAGTGTTTGTATTTGTGAGCCAAATTCTCTGGAGAGATGGAAGCAAAGAAACAATATTTGAACAGCTGCTGCCAGGAGGTTATAAGCAGACTGTTCTGACTTTGTTCATCACACAGCACACACACAAGGGCTACTGTTCAAAGTCATCACCCTTCTGGGACAATCATTTCATACTTCAACTAGGAAACCTGCATTTATGAAGACTGTATTCATAAACCCCCACTTTTGCAAATATTTTCTTAAGAGTACAGTGCTCAATAGCATGAGTAGCCTTTTGAATTCAAAGAAATACACATGACAAAGCACTCCAAGCCAAGTGCTTCACTGTTGCAGATAAGTATTTGTAAACTACATTTATAAGCACTAGGTCCCAATGGCTTTTGAGAATGTGAATGATTAGCACTTCTGTAGTGCAAGATGGTCTTTTTGTCTTATACTTCCCCTACCCCCAGCCTTTCTATGCACGGAAGACATACTTTCTCAGGTTAATCAATTTAGAAACCAGCAGAAGGTGGTTTCTCTGAGTAAAAGATTTTCTAAAATGATTTCCTTATATCGATGCCACTTTCACCTGTAGACATTGTCTTAAGACTTGTTACCAACTGTATTTGTCAGACTATCAGGTGAGTTTAGTTTCGCAAAGGCAAACATCAGAACTGAAGAGTCCTGGAGTGTATTGACTTTGAAGCAGGGCTGCTACCTCTCACTGCTCAGCAGCGTGCAGCCTCTCCCAGAGTCCAGAAGTGCCTCTGCTGTGCACCATTAGCTACCACACACCTGGCTCAGCCATGGGACTCGGCACAGGTACAATGCATTGGGATGGATGCACACTGGCACAACTAGCTCCCACACACCACTGAGCTTCTTCAGCTGAGAACTCTGAACCACGCAATTTTCAGCGTTGCCTACGAGCTTTCATCTTAGAGAATGCTGTCTGAGTAGGCACCTCGACAAAGACAGCTGTCCTTGAACTATACAAAGTGAGGCCACATATAACACGCACCCTTCATTTTGCTTTTTTTCTATAGTAGCATTGCTGCACCCACTTCTTTAGAAAACACAGTTATTGCAGCTAGTCATCTGACAAAACCAGGACCCAGAATATATTATTCTCTCCAAGATATGGACACAGGTGTTAGGAGCAGCTAAAACAGCATACTTGATGCCTGCCCTCTGAAAGAGATTTGTCCATCAATAAGATTGAACTACCACACAATCTTACTGCCATTAAATTTCCAGTTCCCTTCCATCTGAATTTTAGGTATGAACTAATGGATTAGTCCTGCCACTTCCTGCACTATTCTCTAAGCCATCTTTCTGAAATGCATGGGAGGCAAATACCAGAGACAGATGAGGGGAAAAAGGAGTCTGACAGCATGACAGACACTTAGTACCAGCATGACTGATGGGGAGACTGGGTTGAGTCACAGAGCTATTAAGGCTGGAAGAAACCTTCCTGTGGGATCATCTAGTCCACACCACTACCTAAAGCGGACACACTTATATCAGGGTGCTTAGGGCTGTGTCCAGTCAAGGTACAAATATCAATGAAGGAGATTCCACAGCCTTCCCAGATAGCCTGTTCCTGTTAGTATTCTTATGATTATTATTTTCCATAATATATTATTTCCCTTTTTAGAACTTGTGCCTGTTAACTCTTGTCCTATCATGGTGCACTTGTGAAAAGAGCTCCTTTTCACTGTGTATCTTCAGATGAGACAGTGCTAGACAGCAACATCACCTCTTCTTAGCCTCCTCTTCCCAAAATCGAATACAGCCTGTTCTGTCCTTCTCATACACTGCGGGCAGTGACAGAAGAACATAAGAATAAGGGGTGAAAAAGCACAAAGTTGGTGTTTACAGTATTACAGTTCACAAAAACTCTTAATCTTTTACTTAAAAGAGAAAGTATTTCAAAGCAACTCAGAAGGCAGCTTTGCAACCTCCAGGCTCTTAGTCTTCACAGGACAATCTGTAACAAATTTGAATGATCAGGCCCCAACTTTGAAAATGCTCCTATAAGCTGAACATTGCTATGGAAGTTGCCCAATAATCATTATTCTTTCTGAATCCTCCTTCCAGATGTACATACCAGGTCATTGTTAGTCTGTGCATATTCTTGCACCTGCCACACTTCATTACAAAACTGAAATTTTAAGCAGCCAATTAACTGGAAGTGCTGAGTATTGTGTTGCCAGTAAGTTAATGCCCAATTCAATACCTGGCATTACTTGCTTCAACCAACGGATTATTAAAATCTGATCTTTGAACTGAAAGATCAGAAGGACAGCATATATTTATATGTGTATATATTTATATATATATAAACAGGACATGACAATTACACAGGAGTCATTAGTCTGAATCAGCCCTAGTATCCCAGTAACAGTATCCCTGAACTAACATTCAATGTCCATTTTTATATTAAAAATCATTATATGAAACAAAAGTTGTTTCATATATATAGAGCTAATGTGGGTCCTACATTAACCTGGGGAGAGGCAGCAGCTCATCATATGATTTGAGATATAATGTCGATGTAGTACTTTTCTGAAATACAGTTTCAAAGGTAAAAAAAAAAAAAAAAATAAAATTCAAAATGTGTTACGGAAAAGTTGGAAAGTTGAACTAAAAGTGCATTCACTAGTCCACCTCAGCTAGACAAAACACTATTATCGTAACTGTTCTAAAATTTAAAATGTACTACACAAATGAGTAAACTCACATGTACTCTGAACACTGAGACTTTTTTTTCAGAATTAGTATTTAATGGCACATTTCTTTCACTATTTCCAGAAATTTTATGATGATTATAAACATGCAACATTTCACCCATCATTGAAATTGTGACATTCTTGCACATGGAAGGAACACTAAAATTAATAACAGCATTTCAAAAAGTTACAGCTCAAAGCAAGAGAAATACAAATCTACAGTCAGTAAGATGTACCATCTGCGCTCCGCCCCCCAAAAAAAGAAAGGAAAAATGAAAAAGATTAATTTGAAGTCAAGTAACAAATATTGCCATTGAACAAGACAATAAGATTCCAAGGGTAAATCAGAAATGATGTATTTATCATGCACTCATGAAAATTTACTTCAAGTACTAATATCCATAGATTTGATGACTGACATTCCTTGACAGCAAGAAAGATACTCGTGCCCTGGGGTTTCTTCTGAGCATGGTTTCTACAGAAAGAATTTTACCTAACTGAGTAACAGATTGAATTAGGTATAAAGAAAACAACAACAAACCCCAAACAACAGAAAACCCCACAATCCTCCCCCATTACAAAGCACAGGAATTTTTCCCCATATGAATAAACCTGATATTTTCCGTATTAATTTATATCCCCATTTTAGATAATATTTGTTTCCTAAATGGACTGGTTCTATAGATTATTATTGAAAATCTGAGAGTTTTCAGGCAACACAAATGTATTTCCTCCTTCACATTAACAGCACATTTTCATACCAGTGTATTTCTAGGCTTAAACATCTTTAAATATGAACATCCAAAGTGAAAAAAAGCTGCATACAATCTAAGGTCTCATACATATAGCGAAGATTGCAAGAAAATCACTTCAAAGTAAAGACTTAACAGACTCTTTATGGACATACTGATAAGCCTACCTAGTAGATCACCAAAATAGATTTTTTTTAAAAAAGGACATAGCCTGGTTAGATATTTTTGTCACTAGGTCACAGAAATGCAGAAAAATCAATCTTGGTTTTGAAAAATTCTACCATCTGTCAAAAAAAGCAAAAAAAACCCCAAACCAAACAACCCCTTCCCCCGCCGAGGTTTATACAATCCAGCTGAAGAAAGGTCTTAAAGGTCTAATTTCCCATTCCAATTCAGAACTGAGTTGTCTCTGAGGTAAAAAAAAAAAAAAAAATATTAAAAATCCTACTGCTCTTCAAGTACAAATCAGTAGGACAGTCCTATAAAACTTTCAGTACCCTTACAAGAGATCTCATTTTAAGAAACAGAAGTATATAGAGCACTCTCGATGATGCTCCCTGTAGTTTGAACTGTAACACTTTCATTTTGTTGTCGATTTCTTTGTTTTTTTTTTTCATGGCAAGCCCCCAATTTATTTCCTTGCCTACAATTTTATAAAAGCTGGGGTTTTATCAGAACTGATTAGTAAAGTGAATCTAAATCTCCTTCCTTCCCAGTTAGAAGACTTTCATATTTAATTTTGTGTCTAAATAAATTTTACTAACATAGAGGCCCTGGGATAAAAAATTTAATTTTATGGCTATAAAAGAAAACAGGGGAATTGAAAAAGCCCCTTTGGAGTTCAGTTACAAAAAGGAAAGATTCAATTAGTTTGAAAATCTACAGAACCACAAGACAGAAATATTGGAAATGATGAGCCAATAATGGGGGTCATCATCAACTGTAATCCCAAACGGCATTTATTCCTCGGCTTGTACTGTTATTCATTTAGAAAACATAATGAACAGCAAGCCACTAAAAATATGAGCACTTAAGGAAAGTAAGCTCTCTCATAATTATTCATTAATTGAATAAAAGGAAATGTTAACCACTGTAATATTTTCATTGTCTGTGTAGTGTTCAGTGCCAAAACAGAACTTGCAGGAAAATCATAGTTTCTGAATATGTCTATTTATGTAAGATCCCTAATGGCAATATATTATGATAGGGCAAATATGCAAATAAAATACATTTTAATTCCATAAAGGCTAATAGATATACAGTAAAATACTGTGATGATACCTAAAGCTAACCATACTTTGACAGAGTGAATCTGACTCACACCATTTTACACCACTGTTGTTCTATTAATTTCAGTCATTTACTCCTAAAATACACTGTACAAATGTGAGCCACATGAAGTTGTTTCAGTGCATACTCCTTCACAATGTATATCTGGCACCACAATTAAAAACACAAATGATTTATTAACAGGCAGCCACTTCTTTGAAATATTTATTTGAATTACTGCTATCATACAAAGTAATGAAAGTGTGACAAAATGAATTAGAAACATTTTGAAAACAATCTGGTACAATGGACTGATTCATTTGAAGTGATTTGTAGTTGGACATAAAACCTATGTTGAAATCTAAATCAGTTTATGTCTTGGGGAGATTTCAGAACTGGAGATGATCATCTAACATCGCCTTAAATAAGACTCATACAGAAATTACTAATAGAAAGCAATGATCATTCCTCTCTAAAGTGTTACTTTCTGTAACACTGAATTCTCTGTTTATTGTTGAATTCAGCATATAAAAAGTCTCTTGCTATATACTTTATGTTGAATTTTTCTTTTTTTAGTGCAAGTCTCCACTATCCAAAATTACCTATTTCTTTATGTGATCCTACTCATTATATCCATACTACTAATAATTCCTTGTTACTTTTTCAGATGTTTAAGTATCTGAATGTGCAAACTGTGAAACTTAGCTCTAGTCACCTGATGCCATTATTAAGTCTGATGGGTATAATGCTGCAAGAAGTCCACAGATGTATTAGTTAGCATGCAATATATATTAATACACTAAGCTAATAGACTTTTAACTATGTTTGCAATGATGACCGATTAGATGTTAAATTACGCCTGAAAATTGAAAACTTATCAAATAAGAACACTGTTCATATTTCATTTGTGTATCTACGGTTCAATGCTTGTAATCACTGTATCTTGAACTTTATTGACCAATAAACCATCAATAAATTTGAACTCTCCTTATGTATGAAGCAGTTTTCTATTTCAAATACATAGAGAAAAAAGAAAAATAACTCAAAGACTATCACAGTACAATCAATTAATGCACCTTACTCTATAAATCATTTAAGGGATTACTCTAGGCTATTTAATTAATCCATCAACAAGCAATGATTTATCTGTTATAAATTGATTTCTCTCCTCCACCCTTAACTGATCTTGCTAGTGATCTGTCATTCTGCCTTCAAACAATTTCAAATTAAGTTCTTCATTACTTAGGACTCCTAGTATAGAATGTCAAGACCCTAACCCAACAAAAGGGTCCTAAGATTCACTAGATGTAAGTCTCTGGATGAAAGAATGCTAGTAAACTAGGAAAATACTACATAAAGCAAATATTAGATCTGTATCATAGCCTGCAATGCTCTCTTCCTTTGGTGACTGTTTTAAATTCTTCTCTAAAATAGCAGGCTTTGTTAATTACCTATAATCTTTAGATTCTATGTGCTGCTTTACCTGAGGTGCTGTAATTCCCTTCTCTACCGACAGGAACTCAGGAGTAAGAACATGTTGGGTTGTAAATACTGCCTTATGTCTACTCTTTTATATGGTTCTGAATCTTGGGTCATTTACCGCCACCACCTACGACTCTTAGAACGCTTCCATCAACGCTGCCTCCGTACAATCCTAAACATCCACTGGAGAGATTATGTAACCAATACGTCTGTTCTTGAACAGGCAGGAGTTACAAGTATTGAGGCCATGTTACTGCGAATGCAGCTGCGTTGGGCAGGGCACGTCTCCAGGATGAAGGACTACCGCCTCCCTAAGATTGTGCTCTATGGTGAACTTGCCACTGGCTGCCGCAAGAGAGGAGCCCCGAAGAAGAGATATAAGGACTCCCTGAAACAACATCTCAGCCTTGGCCATATCGATCACCATCACTGGTCTGCTCTGGCCTCCAATCGGGAGGCCTGGAGACACACTATTCACAATGCTGCAATATCTTTTGAAAATACACGCAGGATCACTCTCGAGGAGAAAAGGCAACGCAGAAAGAACCGTGTCCTTTCAGTACCACCTGGGGAGCCATTCTGCTGTGCCTTTTGCAACCGGACGTGTCTATCTCGCATTGGCCTTTTTAGCCATCAGCGCGCTTGTAGCAAGCGTGGGTAGAGTCCTTCACAAATCTTCGTTCGCGAAGCCTAGCCATGATGATGATGATGCTCTGCAGTAATCAGCGAGCAGAAAAAACAATCCACCTTCATTCAATACCATGCCTTTTTTTTTTTTTAAGTCTCATGTGAACTACCAGGACAACTGAACAGGATTTCAGTTCTGTAATGTGCTGGACTATACTCCAGAGTTGCTGGGCACGCTCAAAAGCCATGTATTCAGAGGGAACTGATTATGTTGCACATTTTATATGGCATAGCCTGACTGGGGTTTTGGAATAGATTAATTTTCAGACTCAACGTATCTTCCTGTGATAGCTAAAGAGGTAAAAAATCTTCTTCAGTTTTGCAAGTTGAGTTCAATTTAAACTGGAAAAACAACCAAATATCACTGCTGTGATACACTGTTGTTTTCTCAAACTGATGCTAATCAAACAAATGTTCCCAATGCTAATTGCTAATAGATATGCATAAGACATTACTTCATTTCTCCCTTTATTTAGTCTGAGTAGGATCATTTTAATAGATTTTATATTTTACTAAGCTTCATCTGTCTCTATCATTTCCCCTATTTAATTTACAAAAGAGCTGCTACCTTTGTCTTCATAATTTTATAAATACTCTAAAACTACATAAATTATCTTCATTGTTAGCTAGTAAATCAGTCATTACCACTCTTTTCAATATTACACACTCCTGCTTCACAGAAACACAGTTAAGGTTATCTATGCCTAAATTGCAGAAGAGTGATTTTTAACTTGCTGGATGTGCCACTGATCAGAAACAAAACTAATGAAAACCCACACGTTACACTAGTTAAGCATCAAACTTGATTGATACATATAATATGGCCCTATTTCCCAGTGTTTCAGTATGGAGGCCAGAAGCATGAACTAGGGGATGCTACATCCCTCTTCTCAGTCATTTACACCCAACATTCATTTTCATGGGAATAAACGGCTAAGTTGGCAAACACTATTAGTTTCCGATTTCAACATTTTCATTTGAAGTTTCTACATTTCTGCTAAAAACTTCTCCAGAATTTCATTGCCTTCCTTTTTTACTTCCTTGGCATCATGCTTTCCTTATCTGTGGCCTGCTACCACTAGTTAACACAGAAGAGGTTCCCCCAGTCAATTTTTTCTCTATCTGTACATGCATTCAGAAGGTAATTAGATAAGTACAAGTAAAAAACCTCTACCATTGCCTAGTAAATAAAACTGCAGCTTCAAACTTGAGCTCTGAAAAATCCCAACCCACAGGGAAAGACTAAGGAATAATTTATCTCTGAATGTCTGCCTCGTTCATAAGTCCTTCCAAAATGACATGCAGCTGCAGCCAGTCTTGAAATAAAAAACGCTTTATCGGAAAGGGGCAAGGGGCAGGACTGATAACATAACTGCAGTGGATTAAGACTAAAAAAAAAGGGGACTAGAATGAGACATTGGGAAGAATGCCTTCACAGTGCTCACTGACTTCTGAAGACACTATTAAACTTAACTAGATATGGGACACTGGAAAATCTGGGCTGGTGTTATGCTCTCAAAATATTTTCTCCTCTTACACCAAAACACCAGACTATGGATACAGAACTCTTTCTGAAACTCTGCAAATTAGAGGACAATTTAGAGCCAAGAGGCTCTAAAAGGATATAAGGTAGTTGTTATTAATAAAGCTTATTTAATAAATTAATAATTTATCAAAGAAAATTACTACTCTAACATAGAAGAGTATTGTGACTTCATCAATGTAATAATTTTCTTCATTTTTATCATATGAATTATTGCCACTTGCAAACATAAAGACAAAATGAGCAACAGATATTATTTTGGGAGTGAAATGAAATACACCGGAATCCTTAAAAAAACCCAAGCAGAAGTAAATGGCTTTAAAAGTATTAATATCACATATAAGAGGACAACTACAATAATATTCAAACATCTGTTTGTCAAAAAACCTAATGGCAGAATGAAACTTTGTCAGCCCTATGACAGGATTTGGACAGTATCTTCTTAGTGCACAGTTTAGCCATGCTTAACAATCTGCCTTGAAATGCAAGGAATCAAACAATCTACAAAGATCAAGAGAGGCATGTTCTGGGTTCTAAGTCACTGCATCAACAAATAAAGCTTCAGTGGAAAGATTTTCCAAAGCCCTTCCAAAACCTTTATCAATTCCCATAAGTAACCCATCAGTCTTCTACTGCCCACACTGAAACCAATAACCTGAATTTCTAAGTCACCTTTACCAGGGAGCAACTAACCAGTTTCAACGGCAGTGTTGCCAAAGATCTATAGACCAGGACAAACACTCAGAATAAAGCTTTTATTAGAAGTCCTCATATAAAAACATCTTCAATATTTTGTTTTGTTTTTAACAAGTTATGATTAATTTTCAAGCTACTTTTTTGCCCTATACAATTAAACTACTTCCAGGTAGAAAAATCCGAGCATATAAGGATTTATACTAAAACATATTCGGAGTTAAAATCACCTATCAATGCACAGTGAATACACTCCAAAAAGATACATTAGTATTTACAATAACCACAAAACTAAATTAATATTTTGTAAATGTCATTCTAACTATTAAGGATAGATCAGAACTCTTAAAATCTCTTTTTTTCCACTTCACTTATACTTTTATTTAAAAGTACATTATTTTCTATACGTAACATTGAGGTTGTAAGAAATTATATCCCAGCATTACATTCTGTAGTATACATTCTTGCTCTTAAGAAGTCAGAAAAAATAGGCAACTCTGCTGTAAATTAAAGTCCTTTGCACCTGAAACAATGTGCATAACTCAATTCAATGCCTGTCAGATGAAGCATCCAAACTATAAAAACAACCACATACCTGGGTCAAATGGTACACTCAGAGCTGTAGGTTTCTGAAGGGAGCTCTACAGCTGTAATTCAGGTGTTCAAAGGAGTTGAAATCATTAGCACCAGCTGAGACAAATCACTGCTGGAGTAAGGAAGTAAGTCCCCACAGAAGCAGCAAGAGAATCTGAGAAATCTGAGAATTGTAAGACAAAACACTAGAGAAAGGGAGAAGAGAAATACGGGGATTCAGGGTCATCAAATATGCCAGAAATTAGTAAAAAGAGACAGAAAATGTGCCTAAGAAGAAGACTGAAAGTCACCTGGCAACTGAAAATATTGCAATTGGTAAGGGGAAAAGAGACACTAGAAAATGTTCAAGAATTAGGCAGGTGGGGGGAAAGGAAAAAGTAAGCAAGTAAGCATCAATACAAACCAAAAGAAAGAAAAAATAAGGGACAAGAAAAGGACAAAGAAAGGTCAGATGGCATATGCTGGCATAAAAGGTAAAGAAACATACTATATAGTGATGTCTAAGGTCATTAAGAGCTTCAGTTATATAGCTTTAAACATTTCCCTGCTTACTGTGAATATATGGGTGGATGGCAGTCCCAGAAGTTCTTGTCTGCTGCAACAGAAATGTTTCTGTCCTACAGCACAATCAATAAAAATCAATTGACTGATAATTGCTTTGCATCAAATTAAATTATGGAGGGCTACATAGCTCAGAGGGTTGGAAATGAGATGTGAAGCCTTTCACCTCTAGGGTCGCTGCTACAAACACAATGCAAGTCAATAATGACTACAAGTTGTTACTTTTGTGTTAGTAAAAAAAACGATTTTAAGCTCTAGTAAGCCACACCTTTACTGCTTTATAACCTCAGAACTTCGTTTTGCCAATCCCTGAACAATGCTGGATGAAGCTCCCAATACTTCTCATGTGACCTTTGTGCTGCCTGTGATTACAATCGACATATTCCTTATCCTTTCAACAGATTACAACCCAAACAGTCTGGTTACTTTTCAAACCAGTTTGAAAAATTGAAGAAGACTACAAGTTAGATTGAAAGTATTTATCAAGATGCCAAAATCATGTATAATATTTTTGTAGCCAGAAACATAAATACTCAAAAAATACAGAAACTGCATATTTTCTTTGACTCTCATCAACAAGTAAAAAAGAAACAAACAAAAAAACACAACAAAACCTCCCCACCCCAAAAAAACCCACATAGAAATAACCCAAAACAACATTAAGTTCTGCATCCCTGTTGAAGCATAAAAACAAAAGGGAGATATTACAACTTTCCAAAAACACTAGCTTGTGTTACATAAAAGATAACAGGTTATTATATTGTGGAAGTAAGGTCTGGACATTACCTCTGACACTGGTGACATCTAAACCTGCACACACAGGCATCCTTCAAGCCACTTACTTGGTAGTGGCGCTCCTACTTTTACTAAAATGCATCCTGTTTTCCAATATCTAAGTTTTGTTTCCAATTATATTAAGGAAATTATTATTATCTTTATTTACTTATGAGTTTCAGACTCCAGATTTGCCTTATTCCTAATTTAAACTTCAGCAGACAAATACTTTTAGTCTGGCACTATCAGCTCTGTGACATTCAGAACTATCACTAGCATAACTAGCAGACTGATGTGGGCCACCATATGCAGATGGAATTGCTTCAGGAATAAGAAGACTAAGACATGGATTTGCATGTTCAGAAGATCCAAGGAAAACATGAATTCTTTTCCCCGCAAACCTTATTTTTACTATTTATCATTCTAAGAATTGTGCAGCAATTAAATACTTTTACAAGGGCCATGTTAAATGGAGGTAGTGGTGGGGAGGTTCCATTTGCCACAAGTATCATAGAAAAAAAAATTTATTTATTTCTATTTCCCTTTTCCTTCATATATCCTGGCAGTAAAGGATGTACACCACCTCCTCTGGACAGTCAGGCACGTCTTTAAACAGTAAACCAAAGAAACACATCAGCATTTGTAACATCCTTCAGTACTTAGCTTTACTCAAGTATACCAAATATCTGTTTTCAAGAAAGCAAAGCAGAATGCTTAGAATTTTCAGTGGAGCAGAAAAGCCATAAAGGACCTGGTTATAAAAAGCAGTCTGTCTGTACCTTCATGCTACAAACACTCCGATTTATATACCACATTATGAAATTGCCACCCTCCCCACTACTGCAGCAGGAGTTTGTCTTTTGCTTATCAGATGAGGAACTGAGCTAGACAAAAAAAAAAGAAAAAAAAAAGAAAAAACCTTTTCTCAAAACATCATCAATGTCTCACTGCAGTTTATATAGCACACTCCTTAAAACAGAGTGCAGGCTGTCATGGGGGTAACAAGCAGCACAAGGAATAACAGCAATATAACAGCAAGTACCTTCCATCACAAATCACAGCATAAGGAACATCACTCTTCATTCAAGCAGGAACAATCCTCACAGCTCAGTAAAATTTTATAAGCAATACCAAACATAAAAATACTCCGTAGTCTAAAGATGACCGTGCAAAACTGTGCTAAGCAGCACACTGGCACTGATTTTACTTCAGTTAAAGGAAGCATAAGAGTCTTCCTTTTATACAATGTTATAAGTCATCAGGGCACTCATCTGATTTCCAGGGCATGGTCACAATGAAGCCACAACTTCTTTCTAGGAAAAAGCTCTAAGCTGTAGAGAGGACCAGGAAGGGAGTTCTTCCACTCTCACCACAGCTTCTGAGCTTCTGTGTGCACAGAGGGATCACAGCCTACTATTTACGCCGGCCTCAGCACTTAAATTATCCATGTCTAACACCCTATGCATTTTGTACTGCTACAGAAGGTCCCAGTTTCAGCTGTAGGGATGACCAGCTTCCCTTTCCTAGCTTGTCTGGGAGCTTGGAATACATTCATGGAAGCAGAGAACTGTACTCACAAACAATTTTCTATGGCTTTCATATGGCTTTTTTTGTGCTTTCTAACCACCCACAGCGCCTGAGTGAATTGAAACCGATGCTATCTAAATGAATTAGCTGTGCTCAGACACTGACCAGGAAGACTAATTACTCCAGAAACTTAGGTAAAGTACCATCAAAAATGTATCTAATTTATGATCTACCAACTCCATGCAGAATTTCCCACGGATACTAAGGTGCTGTACATCTTGGAGAATACAATTACTGGTATTTTCCATTCTTTAGCATTTGTCATCACCACAAATAAAAATACTATAGGTATATAATTCAGATTCATCATAGATAATCTTCAGATTAATGCATGAAATAAATACTACTTTATGAATCTTGACCTGGAAACCTGAATCAAAGATGTTGCAATTTATACTATTTAAAAAATATTGGTCTAATTCCTCACTCTGTTTGAAAGCTTAATCATTTACAGTTATCCACTACACAGTTTTTCTTCTAGCGGAGTAACTACTGAAATAATTTTTCAGCAAGCTTTGAAACAGTTCATCATGATTTTTTAAACATACTTTTTATTGGCATAAACTAGTTTGATTTCAGCTTGATTTATAACGTACACTTCATTGTGTGTTATTTTTCTACAGCAGCTCTTAAAAAGCTGTTTCCATTCACAGGTACATTGCAAAACTAAAAAACTTATACATAAAAAGTAATGTGCCACTATAATTTGAAAATATTCACCTCATTCACATTCCCCTGCCTCCACTAAAAGATTTATAACATGTCTAAACCAGGAATTGATGAATTCATCAGCGTCTGGGACATTTTGATCATAATCAATAATATAATTTTACCCTTTAAATGGGTTTTCAATTAAAGTACATTTTTTCAAAGTAATTTTATTTTATCATAAAAATAGTTTCTGTGCAGGCAAACAGCATTAACTCATTTTATACCAGGAGCTGTGTTGTAATTCAATAGTAACCTACACAGCCAAACGACGATAATACTATACTTAATGGAAGATATATATAAAAATCATTGCACTGTTTCATAGGTTAAATATTATAAAGTAAAATATTCCTTAGATAAATAAGTACAAGTGTAAAGATCAAGCACCATTACACAAGTTTAGAAGTCCATTATCCAACAATGAAGAATCTAAGGACAGCAACAGAGTATCAACGTAAGGAAGGTAAGCTGGCCTGGCTCCTACAAATCAGTTTCGAATGTTCCCTTAGCTCTCAAGAAAATCCAGGACAAGATGGTCAATTAGCTTCCCCAGGACTTCTTGGATGGACGAGTCTGCCAGAAGCTGCAGAAATGGAGCAGACAGACCATCGGCAGTCTCTCATCAGATGATATTAAATGGCAACATCAGAACTAACTTCGAGTTTTATCTCTTTGAAGCTGGTGCTTACTAGGCCAGGGAGTTGCGGTAGGGAGCTGAAGTAAAGAACATTTTAAAGGAAAAAGTATTTTTAATGCTACACAGCAAGACATTTTAGAAACAAAATTTAATAGTCTGGAATAAGATGAACAAACATATATGAAATCATGCTAAACCAGAGGGTTTTGTAGTCCATTGAACCTGCTGTAGAAAGTGAATTAAATCTGTTTATCTTCAAGGATTATTTGTCACGGGCAAACTACTGGTTCAGGTAGGAACAGACTCTTACCCTTCAACAAAGTGGCAGTTATTGATCTTTGCTGGCACAGCCTCATTGTTACATGGCTTCACTGTTATGGAGAGGCTGCTGGCTTAACGTCTGTCAGTCTGGGAAATACCCCTTCCTTAGGAAAGATAAAGGGAGGTAATTTCAGGGTCTTTCATCTTTTCCAGAGCAGTACTGCTCAGAAGCCAGAAAGTGTATTTTCTTTGTCTGTGGCAATTAACTAGATCTTGAACATCAGACAGCTTTTATGGATGGATAATACCTATACCTAGATATAGGCAGAAAAAATCTGGTAATACTGGTAGCAATGGAAACACAACTTCACCCAGAACCATCATCCTGCTCCAGGACACAGCCTTCAGAGCAAGGAAAGGGTGCTGGGGGGAGACCATGGGGTACTCTTTGAAGCCCTTTGAGTTTTGGTGGAACTTTTGAGAACATTCTTAATTGAATGGAGAAACAATTGCAGAGAATATGAAGAGGAAAAAAAATAATGTTTTTGTAGCTTCAAGAACAGACAAAAGCTTTGTGATCTTGTCCAGGGAACGGCTTTACATACATCTCCACCAAGTCTCTGAGAGACAGTATCCTGGACAGAGCTCAGATAGCTATTTCTCAAGCTCAAGTATCCAGCTTGTTTTGAGGCAAATTTCAAGACAAATACAGCAAAAACTACAAATCAGAGAACTGTATGAGATGCAAGCAAAATTAGGACTACAGAAGGCCAGGAACAAGCACATAATGCCACTGCTCCTCACTCTTGTCAAAAAATATTTGCAAGTTTCACAGTTCTTTACATAATTTGAAATCTGAAAGTTACAACTTGGTATAAATCTTGGAAATTTCACTCCATCCGGCTTGGAGATGGGAGGAAGCTGTAGCTTCCCTTACACTATTTCAGCTTAAGAATTAATCAGTTTCTGTTTGTTTATATTTGGAAGCTGGTCTCAAAAAGCTTTTTCACACAGGAAATTCCTCTTCCCATGGTAAACAGTCAAACAGGTATGAATCTAGTCTTGAATTATCATTGCAGAATGCTAAACACAAATGCCAATCAATTAAAATAGAGGGAAATCTTGTTTTGATCTATGTCCCCCATAGCGGAGGTTAATTCCTGGGATGCACCGTTCTGAATACCTTCCATCATTATTTTACACATCCACCGAGGCTCCTTGGTGCTGTGCATTTCAGTCCCAGCTGGGAGATCCAAACGCATAATGACATTCTAGTGAGTTTCTGAAGCTCAGTGAATGTGGCAGGGCAGTCAGGCTCCTCGGAGAGGAGTGACAGCAGATGCCCTCCAGGGGAGCTACAAACCTCTTGTCATCCCGGACTGCCGTCATCCCGGGAACACACTCTGGACTCATGGAAGGGAGCTGACAGGCAGCAGCCATAGTTTCAGCTGTTTCCTTTCGATGTCTCCCAGCAGGTGTCACTACGATGTAGCATTACTATAAAATCTTAAAGTAACAAATACAAAAGCAGCAGGTTTCTTTTTCCTCTCTATGACAAAGTACCTCTGTAAACTAATTATGTCAAACCTGAATAGGCCACAAAAATGAGCTTTGTGAGGAGATGGTGGGGAAAACTGTTAGCTGTGTATCATTTCCACTTCCGTACAGCTGATTTTCTTGTTACAAATTGTTATACCTCTTGGAAGAGACGTCTTTAGTGAAATGGTTAATTTAATCCAAAGACTCAGCATTCCCTTCTTAACAGTAATGTGCACAGATGGCTGTATCCCAAACTCCATCCATCTATTTCAAATTGTTATAAAATGCCTGTTGAATTCTATTCTTTGGAGAGATAAACTATATTCATAATAAATATGGCACCCACAACAAAACTTCTAGCAACTAGTTTTGAAAATTAAGGAAAAAAAAAACACAACAGAAAAAAAAAACAAACCACAACACACCAAAAAACACAACATTTGAAAAGCAGTCTCCATGCAGACTCTGACTGTCCTACCACTCAGCGATTCTGAAAGGCATTCAGACACTTCACTGTAATGTCCCAAAAATCAATAGCAATTTATTCTCTCTTTGGACCCCAAGCAACAAAAGTAAGTAATACTGTCACCTCTGGTCTGCCTTCTGAACGTGGTCACAAAAGAGTCTTGCTACTACACTACAACCCTACGGAGCTCTTTATCTATGCTGGCTTTGCAGATTGCATTGGCTTTCACAAGGGAAAAACATGCAAGACATCAACACAGAGGGGTCAAGTTCCTGTACTCCAATAAGCCAGGCTGCTGAGTTGGAATTAAGAGAAAGTTTTGGCACCTGGCTTACTTGAGTTTTGCCTACATTATTAGACAAAGAAAAAAGAAAAAAAAAGGCCAATATTAGAATTTTGTTTTCCCATGCAATGAAAGGGAAATCCATGAGGAAAACTTTGAAAGGGTTGGAACTTCAAAATTTTGCATCATTTAATGGTACTTCCAACATTACTTTCTCAAAAATTGGAGGCTTTAAAACTCACATTCCTTACAGTGCTAGTGAACATGTCAGACTATTCATAGTAATCCAGAATAGTGACATATTTTTTTCAAAATAGTCATAATTTGTAACCAAAATTAAGAAATCAATTCCCGTCTCATTATATGCCAGCCAGTTTCTTCCAACTGCTCACAGCATGAGGCATGTCATCATCATCACAGGGACTTTACAAAGTTTCAAACACAATCAAATTGTTAGATATGAAAATATGCTCACTTAGGAGACCCTGTGTATGTGTATACAATGGACTCTTCTCTTTCCAAGGAATAGTATTTAAATATGCTTGTATCTTTGCATATTTAATTGTGGATGGTGTGTTAAGCCCCTAGAGCAGAGAAATTCTCACCATCACCACCACCAATTCTGTTTCTTAGAAATACTGATTTTGATTCATATATAGTAAGTTCAGGATGCATCACTAGCTCATGCAAGCACCAAATCCTGATTTAAAGGAGTCCAGCATTTCTGCCGTGGTGGTTTGTATCAACGAGCACAAAGACAAGGCACAGGCTAAATGCAGAGCAGGAACTGTAGGGCTAAGAGAAGAAAGTTTACATTCTACTCCTCCAGTTTTCAACATGGACAGTAATTCTATGAAGTAATTTCCCACTCTAAAATGATAAATTGCTTAAACTTAAAAGCACAATAAAAATATCTAAATTTAATGGATCTCATAAGAACTCTCATTACCAGCCAGGTCAGAATCGTAATTTCTTTCAATAGAAAAAAACTAATAGAGAAAATGGGAAAATCCAAAAGATTTTAGGTTAATATCTTAGGAAAAAAAAAATCTGAGTGGATTTTACATGACTACATGAGAAGAAATGAGCAGATATAAAGACTGTTTATTGACACAGGATGGAGATAGATATATATATATACACATTTGCCTATTCAAAGGCCATTCCGAACCAAGAAACTCTGGAAAACATTAGAAGGGGCATGTATTAATTACATGTCCAAAATGCAGAAAACACAACAGTCACTAATGGGAAAGAAAAGCAACAAAACAAACTGAATTTTATATTGAGTCATAAACTAAATAAAACGGGAAGAAGGCTACAGACATTTAATTCCTTTTACTGTGAACCACAGCCACAATGAATGGAAAGTCTACTATTGTGAAAACAAACAGTTATGGTAGAGCAAAGACAGCCTGAACAGTAGATTATTTTTCAATTATTCCATTAAAATCTTTACAATCTGTAGAGTTTTTTAATGAATATTTAATAAGCACATTGGCATCTGAAATCAGACTGTTGGCATGTAACTGTTGGCATGGCTGATAATCAATTCTCTGCAGGCTCTTATGAGACCCTTATGAAAAAAATCTCACAAAATAAACAATATTTTTATCTTTAATCTTACAAGAAACTAAACAGCATATGAATCAACAAAGCAACACTAAAAATCAGGAGTGTTTCTCTTCTGTTCCATTTGTGTCCCTCATGAAGAGCATTTAATTTAATTTATAATTGACATATTTTTCATTTGCAATTCTCTGCAGGTGTCAGTGCTTACTACACCTAGTACTACAGTACTACCAGTACTACACCTAGTACTGGGAACACAAAACAGAAATTATTGAGATGGGCTTAAATCATTACAGAAATTCTTTGGTGGCTTTGAAGTATCTCAGAAAAGTTCTGACAAGTGATATAAGCTTTAGTACTTTCAAGAGTATTTCCACTACTAGTTCTATTGTGCTTAAAGGAATGACTCCTGGCTTGCATCAGAAGCAGCGTGGCCAGCAGGTCAAGGCACGTGATTCTCCTCCTCCACACCTGTGAGAGCTCACCTGGAGTACTGCATCCAGCTCTGGGACTTCCAGCATAGGAAGGATGTGGATCTGCTGGAGCCAGTCCAAAGAAGAGCCATGATAGGGGCAGGAACAACTCTCCCAGGAAGACAGGCTGAGAGAGCTGGGGATGTTCAGACTGGAGAAGGCTCCATGGAGACCTTATAGCACCTTCCAGTACCTCAAGGAGACCTACAAGAAAGCTGGAAGAGTCACTTTTTACAAGGGTGTGTAGTGACAGGACAAGGGGCAATGGCTTTAAATTGAAAGAGGGTAGACTCAGATTAGGAATTGGGAAAAAATCCTTCAGTATGTGAGAAGCGAGCAAGTTGCCCAGTTCAAGGAGCTAAACTCACTGAAACTAGCACAGAGGGGAAAACACGAATAATACTTTCTGAACCAGCTCAACACTGAGGGAGATGAGAGTACTGGCACATGAAAGGTGCTGGAAGAGATGATTTAGCTGGGATTTTTGTTTTGCATACACATTTTAACAAGTTAGCTATATTGTGAAATTGCAACTTGACTGTATAGGGGACCAAAGCAAGTAATACGAATGCTCAGTCATCCTAAAACATCAGCTACTGACACTGCTAAATTAAATTAGGTTTTTTGTCTTTATGAAGAAAAGTTTAAGTTAACATGAGTAAACTAACTTTGAGTTAAAACTGGAGAGAGAATTAAAAATTTCACTAATATCATGGTGAAACCAGTACATTAGCCATCACAAATTATAAACTGTTAATTAATTTCTATTTCTCACATAAAAATCAGAGTAAATGGATTTATGCTAATTTTAAGGGACCTGTGCATTGACAAATGAATTGAAACTAGCTTTGCGTAATAAGCATTAGGAATAAATATTATTTTGGTGTGTATTGGTTTTTTGAATATTGCAAAATCCAGTACAAGCCCAAATCCAAGTGTTACTCCTTACACTTACAGAAGTAAGTCAGCATACACTGTAGGAATGTTCCTATCTCACCAAAGTTTTCTCTTTATAAAAAAAAGTCTTAAATTAAAACAAGAGATGAGTGTATTTTATTTCACCCACCTGTCCAGTAACAAATTTGTTATATTAAATAATTTATTCAGCCATTTCCTAATCTAATCATAATTTGAAATATTAGAAGAAATTAATGTTTGAAATACATAAATAAACATGTTTGGAATAAATGTGATTGAGGCAATATTGCTTTAATATTTTGCCATATTTATTTTATCTGCTGGTCATTTCCTCTCCTTGCTGTAGATACACAGTAAGTGGAAAAAAGAGTGAGGAAGAGAGAGATAGGAAAAACATAAGGGAAGAATGGAAAGGTTGCCTGCATTTTAAATTTTGGCATACCAATTGTACCACTTAATTTTTTTTTTCATTTCTTCATGAAAAGAAAACAAAACACTGAAAATTCAAATAACCTCCTGCACCCAAGCACTGCCATTTTCAAAGGATCAGACCCTGTCACTACAAATTCCAAATTCAAATACCTTAATTAATTTTCTAAAATTAATACGTTTCATTTTTGTCTGTCTTCGGATAAAATTTTTAGAGAGGCTTGTCTATATAAAAATATAGATACAGTATATGTATCTATATGTGTACACCACATGTGTGTATGTATTTCTAATAATCAACTATCACCCTCTCTTCAAAATGCTTGGAAAAGGGGTAATTTGGGGCCTTTGCTGACATGAGTGTTCTCATTCCAAGTATAATCAGGCAGGAATTTCTGACATCATAAGGCCAGGTGAGCCCTAGCCTAGAATTTATAGCCTACTATTTATAAGGAACTAAGGAGAGTTAGCAAGAATATTTACTGAGTTTATAATGGATCAAATCCTTCCCTTCTAACCAAATCTCTACTAATTGCTTCAAGTACTAAAAGCTACCCGAACAAATTAAGAATTAAGAAAGTGAATCATTCTAATGACCACTTCGCCAATACTGCCAATAAGGTTACTGCTAATGTGGCCATTTTTCTTTAGGATGTAAATAGAAATTGTTAACTAGATTACAACTCTTAGATAACTAGCTTTGACTGCTTATCATCTTAGATCAGATTAATACTTGTAACTTAAAAACAAATTTTTTCTGGAAGACATTATTTTGCACTTCCATCAAAAGTGAAATTGGCTGGCTAGGACAGCATGCTTCCTTCCAGTCTTCTCCAACTCTTTTCTTGAAATCTTGGTATATGAACTTGCCTCCAAACAGGATCTTATCAGAGCAGAGGTGCACGTGAGTATATCACATACTTGGGAAGCCTGAAAATACAGGCTAAACTTATCAAGGGAAAACAGCACTTTATCACAAATTTGAGCACTCAATGAGATTTTTATAAACGCAATACATTCTAAAAGCTCTAGATTTTTATAATCCTGAAGTATTTTAACTAGCATAACTTGTAATAAGTTTAGGGAAACATTAGTTTGAACGTTAATATTCCAAAATCAAGATACCCAATTGACCAACTGACCCCTCAGCAAGGTGCAATGCTTAGAGAGAAACCAAAACCCTCCACTTGTACTTTTGACACTGTAACAGTGTGTGTCCTTCTGAACAACGCCCCAGGCTTCATAATACACTCCAAACTATTTTTCTCCTGAAGTCTGACACACAGCTCCACAATAGTTCCAGTAACAGAACAAGAGTTCAGCCAGAATTCTTCAAGGGAAAATAAAAGATTTTTTTTTTTCAAGCTCAAGAAAGAAAATGTACTGTCAAACCCAGCTGTTTGTGCCTCTCTTTGCATAAAGCTCAAATGATGCTTAAAGGACAGATGTAGTTTTGTGGCTTATAGCTGAGCATAAGCAGAGACTGCATATTATAAGCTGTGCTGTATAGCACAGTTCATTATTTAGATTGCCTGTTGTTTCCTATTGAAAGAAAACAAAAAATTGATTCAATTCCTTTTTACTTTATTGAGTTTTGAATATCCAGAAAGAAATTTTCCATTAAAGAAATGCTAAAAGAAAATAAAACCTGTTTCAAGGAGTGGCAGAATATATTAGGGAAACATTCCAATAGCATGATTCTTATCATTGAAGACCATATCAAATATCCAGATTTCAAATCAGATTTCAATAGGACACGACAAACAAGGCACAGTCTGAGGTACTGAATGAAGAGAAATTACAGTGGTTCCTTAAGCGCCTACTGAACGAGACGGAAGCTTTGCAGAAACACATGGGTGTTCACTCAACACTACACGAGTCTATTCAGGCAGAGCCACCTGACATGAGCCAACATGGGACTTGAAGCAGCATTACTGACCTTTACCAGCTCTAGGAACACTTCATGCTTACTTATGAGCACTACACGCTAGTTCAGCTATCATGCTTTTGGTGCATTACCTAGCCTACTATATCTATGACAACATTATAAAAGTATATCTAACATCAAAACGTACACAGATGACATCATCATAGATGACCTTAACTCTAGTATTTCTTTACTTTTGAAATGCTTGAGCCTGATGCAGCAATAATGTTCAGTCTACATTCATAAATGTGTAATGTTAAAAATAGAGTTATGCAATATTAGCATAATTAGAAAAATGTTTACCCTAATATCAGAAGAAGATATCAATAGGAAAGGTTTCTGAAAGAACAGTATATTTTGGAAACAGCATAAATGTTGAAGGAATAATTTCACTCACACAAAAGGTTTAGCAAAGAAAACTAAAAGCAGATTAAGGACATCATCTCACCAGTAAATACTACTGAAGAGTTCATTTACTACAATACTTCTAAAACCTGAAATAGCAGAATTTATTCAACAGTCTTAAAAGACATAGAACACCTAACATCTCCTTGCTGTTGTAATGAGTAAAAATGACGAAAAAATAAAATAAAATAAAAATTCTGAAGTCTAAGAATTACAGCAGAATAAACAAATATTAATATACCCAAATTTTAAAAAAAGCTTTTTCTTCCCTTACAAGCTCATCATACATTCTTACCTATGCAAAAGCCGGATTTGAAAAAGTACAATTTTATGACTGTAAGTTACTTTTCAGTCTGTTGGCATAAAGAAGCATTCAAACACATTTAATTTTAAGGTTCTTCTCAGACCCACTGACTACCTATGAAAAACATAACACAAAAGAAATCTGCCCTTGCCAACACACAGGAAACCACATAATGAAAAGAACCACAACAAAATCAAGACCCACACTTAAAATAATAGTTATGGAAGAAGAAAACAAAACACACAATCCAAAGGGTTCTCTAGCTGCACAATTCCATCTCTCCTGCCATCATCTCAGAGAAATACTTTTAAGATTAGTCCCCTAACACAGAGACAGGAGAGTTGAGCTCTTACTGCGCTCCTCAATTTTGGCCAGAAGCTCCCTGCCTCCTTAGAATCTGAGCAGCAGAGAGGAATGTGTGCCAGCTCTACAACTACTGTAATTCAGTGTAACATATCTCCAAACCAACTTTTATGTTCTAACTGAAATCTTAAGACTCTGAATTTCAAAAGAATCTAAACACCCAAAGCTTAAGTAACAGTTTTCTGCTACAACTGGGAAATTTATGCAACCTAAAACCAAATTCAAGCTAAGCTAAACAGCAACTTAGAAAAAGAAGAAATGGACATGTTAAGAATACAAAAGTGGAGTTGTATAGAAATAGTTCATGTCACTTTACTGAAAGGAAATTTTAGTACAGTGAAAAGAAAATCCTAAGACGCGTCCAAGAGGGAAATACTAAGGTGCCACACTAATACAGGGCAACTTTTTTTTTTTTTGGTAATGGTAATTTGCTTTTCCTCTGTTTGAACTACTGTTGATTTTGATGTTAGAAGTTTCAGCATGTTTGTACATGGAGTAAAGTGGACTCAACAGAAAATTAACAGAGCTTTGGAGAACCAGAAGCTGTAATATACTGTAAAAACAGCCAGAATCAGCAAGGCTTATCAAATAACTGCCCAATTTGTATGAAATGTACCTAACAGATGTATAAAACTACTTCATATTATCAAAATTTAAGTAGCTTAAGAAAAGACCTGCTGCAGTAAAATCACAATTAGATTCCTAGCATAACTCTAAGAATGACAATTTACAGTCAAGAGCCCTTATAAGTAAAATGAATTAATGCACATAAAGTGAAATATTCTGCATCTTATTAGGAAGCTAAACAGAATTTGTACAAACTTACACTGCTAAGATGGTTACTGCCCTGTACAAACTCTATCGCAGGTGAGACAGATAGTGCTGAACATTCAAACTCTTCAGCTATACTTTTTGATGACCAGTGATAAAGGAGCAAAATTTAGGTTGGATATTAAAGATCATTATGCTTTTAAGTTAAGCAGTTAAGTGACAAATCAGTAAAAATAAGCATCGAGAAATATGGACATATTGCCAAATATTAATAAAGATATGACAAATCTTATTTTAAACACTCAATTCAAAGGTAATATTCTAGACACAAACATTCATTATCAGGTCTTTAAAACATCAGCAACAAATGTTGTACATTTCACCAGCACTTACAATTTTAGCTTGGTTGATCTATTGATCAACAATACTGGTTTTTAAAAATATTTGAGGGTTTTTTTTTTTTACCCAGTATATTCCTATATTCCTACAGAGAATATTTTTAATTGGTAGCATATTATCAGCATAAACAATAGATGCAATATCACAAACGTACCATTTTCTTTTTCAGTGCAATCAAAATGAAGCTATAAAGGTTAACTTCACAGAAAAGTACTAGCCAACTGTATTTGGGCACAAACATTGGAGATTTATTTATGGAACAATGCTCACCATTATCCTTTCCAAATTCTACAGCAAGGCTAAATCTTGATGCATTCCCAAGTCACCTTTTCCCCCCTTTAGTGTTAACAAGTAGGAGTATGTTTTTGATGCTTCCAATTTGTCACGATCAGGTGAACTGAATGGTTTTACGGAGTACACCATTCCAACTCCTTCAGGGGATATAAAACCACATTAAACTCAGCTTGTTATTAATAATTCATGGCAACTTCCTTAGTTCACTACAGGGGCATCACTCTTAGGGCATCATTCTTATTGAAACAACTTAACAGAGAAAGTCAGATAAACACTGTTACCATGAAAATGAAAAGCCCCATACCATGAACCCAGGGACACTGAAAGCCCCAGAGAATTTAAATCCTTACAATTTTCAGGCTAAATCCAGCATTCTACATCCCTTTCTAAAAGCTGATATTAATTAAATAGATCACTAAAAACAACGAAATTCCATCTATCTACTGAAATTTGGTTTATCTGCAGAGTGAAGTGTCAAATTTCCACACATTAAGCTGTACTGCTTGAGATGCTCTTCATTACTCTGAAATAGACCCTTTTAACAAGAATATTTTACTTCAATTAAGGATTAAACAAAGTATATCCCATTAAACATATATATGATGCAAAAATATTATTTGAAATTTGAACACTTCTTACTATAGTAAAAGATACCTACTAACAAAGCAGTAACCATAGACATCAATTACTACACATAAAGACCACAAGACTTTATTCTTCATGTTCACAGAATAGATGACTCTTACAGAATTATGTCATGTATTACTAATATACTTGGATTTCAATGCACATGAATAACTACATAGAGTCAGGAAAAAATGGTATTCAGTATAAGCACATTAAGGTAGAGGCTAGGCATTCAAACTACATTTTTGTAATTTGCTCAATGGAGCAAAATTAGCTTTGACACATCAGTAAACCACCACGGATAAATCAGATTTATCCTTACACAGTTAATTAATTCTGGTGTAGAAGGAAAGCAAGTCCAGTAAGCTTCAAAAGCTTAGTCTACTCTCTGAGTAAAATAATGACCTATGCACAAAAACCTTTTAGTTGTATGAAAATTCAAAATTCATCTTTGATTCTTTAGAGTAACAAGAGAAAACATTATTAGTGTTTTAACTGCCTTGTCCCCCCTCAAACACATTTTGGTGTTAAGAAATAAGTTATCAGTGGGCTTGCTGTAACTTGCAGCATCCAGCACAAAAGAGCAAAGCCTCAGAGGTACGTGGGACTAAGTGGTTTACTGCTAAGGTTTCAACATAGAAGAAAGAAGACTGTCTTTGTTGCCTGTATCATCATTCCACAGACACATTATTTACATACTTTTAAAGACAAACTTTAGATGAATCAGTTCTGGTTATGCTGGAGAAAACAAGGGAGGTCAGCCTTTTGGGTACCAATTCTGTACCATCCTCACAATAACTACTTCCTGGTGCTTCTCAGTCGCTCCCTGTTCAGTAATGCATTTGCCCAGGAAGGTTGTGTTTCCTGACATAAACCTCAAGGACAGACAGAACTTTGTTACTGCCTTACGGCCAAAACAGTTGGGAAGCCTTCTCAGAAAGTCACTTCTTTCTTCTAAGACAGTTTACAACTAAACCTAGCTGGGAACTAATAAAAGTGACCCAAACTTTTCTTCTGAAGAAATCAGCATTGTCTTACTTGACTATAATATCACTGTTGAGTTAACAAGGTCTTATTCTCTACTCAGAATACGCAGCAAGTAGACACAGTTTCACATAGATAAAATGAACAAAGAAATCAAACATTTCTTGATTTTTTTTATCTTAACCGCCCCTTTGCACAAGTGGCAAAGTAAATAAAAATTCTCCCTGTGTGCACAGTCCGTTGTCCTCAAAGGGCTGCTTATTCACATTCATGTCTAGAAGCCAAATAAAATTTCAAAAGCTGTATTCACATGAAATCAACTGTCCGATTTTTTGTGTGTGGCAATTGCATCCTAAATTAGTTTACAGCTCGCTGTGTGCTTTCTTAGTTCAAGAAACTGATTATTTGAACAGTTCTAAAATAACACGTTTGAAATGAAACAGGAATTGATACTGAATACTCACTGCACACAGTGATACGCTCGGACATCTTAGGTTCCTACAAGAATTAGAGAAATAGTTCCAATATTACCCATGGGAAGTGCTTAATTTTTCTCAATTTTACTTACACTAAAAAGAAATGCTGATTTCTTAAGTTGAAAAATCAGAAATGGAAAGCCTATGTTGGAACTATTGTCACTGTCAGATGAACATAGGGAAATCCCAAGCTTTCAGAAGTGGAGTACATCATGAAAAACGTTTTAAGTCTGTCATCAAATACAAGTAATACCAGAAACAAGAATTATTAGTAGCATTTGAGTATTAGTCAGCATTTTGAATGTAAAGCTCCACACAACTGAGAAGAAAAAAAAACAAATCCCAAATGTGTTCATGACATGATTTATGAAACCTGTCCTTCAGTCAGAATATTATCTAAGAACCCAAAATGTCTGCAAAAGGGTAAGTATGTTAACGTGTAGCAGGAGTTCACTTATCTGATATAATGTTAAATTAACTGTGTGGTTTAAAATACCATTCTGAAGTATCTGATGCTTAATTTTTAATTGTGAAATTGTTTTTTATCTTCAGATCAGTAAAAAAAAAAAAAGTAGTAGATTTAATCCAGAATTAATTCAGGGGTAAAGTTTCATAACACCTAAGCAGAGCCGCACACACCCCACAGTAAAATCAGTTTAAGTATATATGACTCAATAATTCTCAGGTACAGATGGAAGAATAAAGCTACAGACTGAAGAAGTTAGCTGAATTCAGACAGCACAGGTAAACTTTCAGAGCAGTGCTGGGATCAACTGTGTGACTCCAGTTGATTTTAGAACATGTTACTCAAGTCTTGTATTTATTTGCTGAACAAGTAAGGCAATAGAAATGGCTCCAGAAGTGCCTCTCCTAAGCTTCAGGCGTTTTATGAGATTGATGTGGCCAAAGCACCATACTATACTTGAAAATTTTGAGTTTTAATGTTATTTCAAATCAGCACTCGGTACTTTTATAAGGCTGTAATGTGTTTTCATTTTACCTGTACTGAAAAAAAAAGAATGGAGAACAGCAGGAAAGCAGCTATTCTAAGAAAGGGAGGCATAAAACATAAACATAATGCAACAAAGAAGCAAATGAAGAAAGTCTCCTTTTCCTTTATTAAAAATATGGGAAACAGATTGTGCTCATCTTGCTTAGGGCCAAGAGCCTCATTGTGGAGAATTCAGCCAGGCTCTGCCACACAGCTCACTAAGGAGATTTGCTGTGTTAAAAAGTAAACCAGATGGGATATTTGCTTCCAACAAGATAATTCTAATGGAAATTGTTAGAAGTACTGTAAAAGAAACTTTTCAGCTTCATCTGCTGTTTTATTATGTATAATGAGGGCAAGCAGAATGAAAAGTAGACAATGAAAAAAAAAGCCACCCAAAAATTTAAAAATTCCAAATATTAATCATTAGCCAATTTTAGAATTTTTCTGCCTCAGAACTCCAGTTACTTGCCTAAAGCACACACCACACTAAAGCCAAATCTTAAACAGTAGCAGAGTTAGTATGAATAAAACATCTTAAATTTAGGTAAAGTAAGTAAAAAATACTCAACTTGAAGGTCAGCCTGTAGTTTCATACAGCTTGAATTAAAAATACATAGCATGTCAACAGACTAATACACCAGGGCTTGGTGAGACCATAACAGACACAGCCTTTTTGTTCAGGACCATTAAGGTAACGTCTCCTGTTCTTAAAAGACCCCGTATTTTCCAGAGGAGGTACAAAAGACAAAGAGGAAGGTAGATAAGGTATAGTTCTATAGTTCCTGGTTTCATCATCTTCTTGTACATTTGAACAAGAATTTTTGAAGTCCTGTGCCCTAAGTGTGCTAGAGCAAAATGAAAGATTTGTTTTCCTGTTTTTGGGGGGTTTTTTGTTCCATCAATATCTTAAACTGTAGAGCCTGAAAATTCTTCTTGGCAGTAAATACCTTTTCCCCCTTAAGCTACACCCATTTCATCACAGCAACAAATTCACTCCTAAAGAAAGGATAAAGGTAATAAAGGCAATATTCTGTAAACAAAGCAGCTTAAACACATACTGAGCCTGTGACTTCTGAGAAATAGGGTCAATTATCACAGAGAGACAAGCTCATGCTTCAGTTACCCCAATCCAGTTTGCCAAGTATCTACCACTAAGAAAGTACTGTTAAAATGAACAATATATATATTTTCTTTTTTTTTTTTTTTAAATCTTGCTCTCCCATACTAAAAACTGCTCTAAGCTCCCTTTTCTTCTTCAAGAACTGGTCTATACCAGACTTAGACATTCTACACAGTCTTTGACTTTGTCCTGCCATGTTTCTTCAATCAGCCAGAAAGCAGACTGGAATGAAATTGATATGACTGGATAAATGAAAATCAAATTTTTTCAACATTTAGTTTCAGTAATCTAATTATGAAGCTTTTAGTAATAGTGTAATTACTTTGAAGTTCTGAACATATGTTTCCACTGAGAGTATTCCACAAAGGATACTGTATCAGAAAAGGAAAGAAATGCAAACATAAATGCACCAAAAATATTTCAGCTTATAGAAAAAAAAAATATTGAAAGGAGAACCATATGCCAGAGATGTAATATGATGCCCAATATAAACCACTTTTGTTTTCATGCACAGTCCTTTAACACCAGCAAGGACAATAGAAAAGACTTTTTATATGACAGCAAAATATATTCGCAAAAAGTTACTGGGTTGATATTTAAAAAAGGAAAACCACATAGGATATTATTATGACAGAAAGCAGCTGAACACTGTTCCTTGAATTTTGAAGAGAAAAATTCAAGCAGATCTAATGGTTCTACTGATGGAAAGGGTATGTTAAGAGAAATAGCTCACACAGTAGGCTTGAAAAGCCCAGCTGTCTCAGTTTCTTGTGATTCTTCGTCTAGTGAAGTTAACTAAATATTCTTAGCTCTATACACTGAAAGTTATTATATCTGATATATTAGATCTGACACAAAACAGTTCTATTGCCTAAATTTACTAGGAAAAAAAAAAAGAATCAATGAATTAAGAGGGGGAATTCACCACTGAGCAAGACATTTAGAAATGCTAAACAAAAGATAAAGAAAACAGCAGCACAAACAGCAAGAAGCTACTGGAAAGGAAAAAAAAACAAAACCAAATTATAGGAAGTAGTGGAACTACATCATAATGCAGAAAAGCTTTACACTTTTAACAAAACAAAACTCACACTGCTCATCACAACACTGATGGACAAAACAGGCATATTTATGTTCCTGGAAAGACAAGTTTGCTTTTTTTGTGTGTTTTTTATGTATCAGAAACAATTCACAAACGTAAATGAATCTGCCCCAGTGCCCATCTATGTTATCATAAGTAAGCTCAGTGCATAAGCCTACTCTTACCTAGTACACAAAAAGAAAATGCAGACGTTTGTAAACACATGAATAAGTTTCACAGATAAACTAAAGCAAATGAGGACTCTTCCGATAATAAAAGTACTGTTCACACCACCTTCTCAATAACACAGCACAAGCAACTCCATTTGATAGCAACTGCTCTCTAAAAAGCTGTGCTTTCATTTCCTAAACATTAATACATTATAACCTTTCTGCCCTTTAAACTGCCGTGGAATGACAAGCTCTTTCCTCAATTAGGATCTTCATTCATCTTTATCAGCTTCTGAAGTTCTTAAACAATTAATCAAATAAACTCCTAAATGCTTTTCTTTCATATACTCATGTCAGCACTGTTTATGCTCTCAGCAGAGGGGTCTAGGTTTAGAGCCTAGAGGCAAAGGCAAACTGTGTCCCCAGATGGGAAGACAATGTCAAAACAATTACAAAAAACATAGAATAAAACAAAGCACGAAAAATCTGTGTTGTTTTCTTATCAAAAGTTCTATGCTATAGGGACTAACAATATCTAACAAAAGAACTTTCAACATATTCAGAAAATAAACACATAATCTCATTGGTCAGATTTCCAAAATAAGGGTTAAAAGGGAAGAGGTGAATGGCAAGGCAATCCTCGAGAACATTCCTTTGGTAACCAGCTTCATTTCATCATTTCAACTTATATCAAACCAGCCAAGTATAGAAAGTCAACAGTATTCCTAAACAATCAGAACAGGAATACAGATGACAGGTGTGCTAAAAACTGTATGCAGGTTCCAGATAATTTATACAGGAGAAGCTTAATGGGCAATGCCCCATCATTCTTTTTAGATGTGTTTGTGTGTCATCATCATTATTCTCCCTCTTCCAAAGGTAAATGGAGAAGAAAATAATGGCATATATTATCATAAACTCAGAGGTCATAAGAGGGGATGAAAGCTTTAAAATAGTTTTAGAGTCACAGTCTTAAAATTTCCTTCCTTGAGATTGTTAGCATGAATGGATGTATTCAATTCTGCAGACAGCCTCAAACGGTTCTGAAGTCCAAGAGCAAGCTTCTGCTGTAAAAAAATACACTAACTGCTTAGAAATAAAAAGCAGGAAAACAGTTAACATACTTAATTTCTCTGAGGCATATAATTTACAATGCCACTTGTTTTGGAAGGCATTGTGGTATATTTAGAAGGAGGTGCCAAAGATTTTGTGGCTTATCCATTATAGGCATGTAGCCACTGTAGAAGAGACATCACTGAAAACGTCTTACATAAAGCTACCACGTACTTAATGCATCATAATTGTGACAAGTTATTTACTGCCATCTTTTTGCTGAATTCATGAGAAATCATTAATCAAACTGCCTTCTTCAAGAAGAGGTACATGTTTACCAGCATAAATACCAGCTACCACTGTACAAATTGCTTAAGGGCAAGAAATAAAAGCCAGTCTCATGATTAATTCTTCATTAATTTCTACCCTTAAGATCACAGACATGGAATTTAATATTTGACTAATGACTGGAGAACTTAAATGATTCCTTGTCTCCTTATTTTAATAGGGATTTTTTAATAACATGGCAAATATCTCATTGTTATTTTCTTATGCCTCAAAGAAAAACTTTGGTGCTACAATTTTTGCTGGGTCCAACTTTAACAATACCAATGTAGACATGAACATGTTGATTGAGAAAAGCAATGGAGCATAAGAGTTACTGCTTAAAACCTGGTTTAGTACAATCAGGCAGGCTTCAGTCTGCCTCAAAAGGTGTACAGTAATGAACTAATTCTTTCTCCATTCTGTCCAGCCTCAGGAACCAGGCAAAAGGGTACTGATATATTTTTCTATATCAGACAAATCTGATGGATTTTTATCCTTCTTTTGTCATCCATCTTTCCCTTCCTTTCGCACCAATCAAAATACAGAGGGACTAGGAGAGGCCTGAAGTACAGCATTCAGAAACTGAAAAACTGTAAATTATAGATTTTAAAGGACATAATTAACCAAACCACAATTTAGTTACTTAATGATTATAAGTCCTCATAAGGCACAAACATTTGCAAGATGACCCACCCACACTGTAGTTCAGAAGGAAAAAATCATGTATCGTGAAATAACGGACAATTATATGATTAAAGCTTGACAACTAATTATCTCCACACCAACCTCTGTAGTGGCATTCTGTGAATTCTGGGTATATAGCTCCACATTTCTGACATTACCATTTTTTTCTTCTTTTAATGGAAAGCTTCATACATCACTGGCTACATCTTGTGTTAGAAGTTGATTTTCAGTCCAACAATACTTATTAACAGTACTTTAAAAAAAATCATTAAATAATAAAATTGATTGAAAATAATGAATTTATCTCTTTTACATAAACCTGTCTGGCAAAATAACAAAGTTCCCACTAAAGGTTTTACTCTCCCTTGGGCTTCTCCTGAATATAACAACTTGGAAGGCCTGCACCATTCTCAGTATTACTTGCTTCTGTGGCCTGACCGCTGACACAACTGACAGTTTCATGATACAGTGTACAGGAGTCCAATTAATTTATTTCAGTAAATGAGGATATATGTGGTTCCAATTAAGAAATCTACTTTGCCTCTTGAGGCAATATTGTCACAACAGAATCAAATAATGTCTTTGGCTTCCAATGTATCTACAGAAGACATACGCATTACTTTGGCAAGGACTCTTAAGTAGTAGCATTTGCTGTTATTCTTTCTAAAATATTTTTTAAATTTTTGTATTTTATTAGCATAAGTCTTTTCCTAATTTTTTTCTGAGAATAAGTGGAATTTGAAATTCTTAACTTTATTCTCACCTCACAGATAGGCTGGACCAAACGTTTTGGTAATTGATACTATATTTACACACTACATGTAAATATACATGGGAAATAATTTTAAGAAATTGTCAGATCGATAATATATCTGTAGGGCCCTATCTGAAAAACTCAGCACACTCATTAGAACTCCCTTAGCCACTGCTTAATTAGTTTCCAATGTGTCTTGGTATTGTAATACTGTATCCATTAAAAAAACCCAAAACAATCAACCAAAAATACAAAAAAAAAAAGAGGCAAAAAAACCCCCACTTTTCCTGCCCCTGAAAAGTACATACTGTAGAGGAATTGTCCATAGTATTACATACACTGAAATAGAACACCAAGATAACAAAAGAAAGAAATCCAAAATGGTAGCATGAGACCAAAATATCCAAGTAGAAACTTCCCAAAATACTTTTCCTTTGGTTGCTATGCTAGCACCATTATTTTCTAGTCTAAATGCATTCAGGGAAATTCTGGAAGGATTTATTCTTATTTTGCTTCCTCAAGGTTATTTTCATAACAGGGAGAAATATTTATGCAGAAAGTAGATTACCAACACACTGAAAAAAGGTGCAACACAGAGGAGTGATCGGTCATCCGGATAGCTAAAACTTTCACTCAGGCTCCCATCCTCCTCTAACTCGATTACTGCCATACGAATCATATTTCGCTGTCAAAGCCCTTTGCAACCTGTCTTTACCACCACCTTCATCTCCCAGTCACCACAGAAATGCTGACCTGCCAATGTTAACTATATGGAGCCCATCTTCTACATTTTTAAAACAGTCTGGGGACTTGTCCAGTGTTTTTTTGCCCTTTGAAAGGTATTTCCCGAAAAATTCCACAAAGCTGCCCTGGTATCATCTTCCTTTAAAATTAGTTTTAATTTTTTTTTTTTGGTCCACGTAGTATTTCTTGAAAACTCAAGAGGAGGTGCTCAGAAACATAACATTATTGCCAGGGCTGTTGACTGAGAATTAGCTCAGCCAATCCAATTGTGGGTTGTCGCTTCCCTTGTGCCAACACTGGTTTTCAGCTGATCCAATGGCAAGCAAATGTAGAGTATTAAACAAATAAAATAAACATTAAAAACCTACCAGAAACAAACCCACAACCTTCCACGTCCCTAAATAAGCACAGAGTTTTGACATCTCAAGCCACTTAACTAGCTCAATCTGGAGTCAAATTACCATTTAAGGAATCTGAATGTGTACAAGTCCATGGGACCTGGTGAGATACATCTGTGAGAAAGAAGGGAAGTGAAAATAAAAATTGATGAAAGGAATTAACTATCATGTTATCATGTGTTGAACAGTTACAATACAGCATTAACTCATGAGGACATAAAGCATTTCCAGAGATATGATACTTTAAAATATTTTGGGAAATATACCATGTGCTTCATAGGAAAGTTCTCTTAAACACACAGGTAAAAAAACTGGGCACAGATGACACAAATTATCTCACCTTTCCCCTCCAGCCCCCAATTTTGCCATGGCATTCCCGGACCACAAGTGTTTAGAGGAGACTCTTCAAAAAGCAAGAAATTGAACTAAGCCTTTACATCATATACTTTGAAGGCAATTCTTTTATTTTTGGGGGGTGGGGCAGTGTATTGTCCTGATTTTGGCTGGGATAGAGTTAATTCTTAGAAGAATGGTACAATGCTGTGTTTTGACTTTCGTATGAAAATAATGTTGGCAATACACTGATATTTAGTTGTTGCTAAGTAGTGCTTACCCTAAGTCAAGGACTTTTCAGTTTCCCATGGTCTGCCAAAGACAAGGTGCACAAGAAGTTTAGAGAGACTGTGGCCAGCACAGCTGACCTGAACTGGTCACAGGCATATTCTATACCACAGAGCATCAGTATATGAACTGGTGGGAGCTGGCCTGGAGGATGGGATGGGCATCGGTCAGTGGCGGTGAGCAACTGTATTCTTCATCCTTTGTTTCTCTTGGGCTTCATTCCTCTCTCTCCTTTTCATTACAATTATCACCATAGTCAGCCTTAGCAGCATTACTATTACATTTTACTTTGGTTCAATTATTGAACTGTTCTTTCCCCAACCCACAAGTTTTACTTTCTTTCTCCCCCACCCCCTCCCGACTCTCGTTCCCATGCCCCCGGGGCAAGGAAGGAGGGATCGAGTGGCTGCATGGTACTTAGTTGCCTGATGGAGTTAAACCACGGCAGGCTGCAACTCATGTAAAGCTTCGTTTATAAATTTGCAACTAATTAGTATGTACATTTTATAATCAATATTCACAAACATTTCCGTCTGCCACAGTGAAAATAAAATTATAATTCCTCAATCATATAACATTTATATTCATGAGCAGTAAGTAAATATTTAGATTTCAGTGTGAGGGCTAGAGGCATCCACTCTGTAACCACATGGGCTGTCCCTCAGGTGCACTCAAATTACATTTCTGAAGCATACAAAAGCAAACACACACCACAGTTCTGTTAACGCATGTATTGTATATACTACAGCAATACATCCTATCAGCAGACAACATTGCAAAATTAAAAGACAGTGGGATACCTAACCCTCTGTGCTTTCCTTAAGCCAAGCCTTTAATTTAAAATATTCTCATCTACCTAAGGCAAAAATAGCCCAAATGACAAGAAAGTCCAGGAAGCAAAATTCCACAACTAGGAAGAGACCATTTGCATAAGTATTTATATAGACTGAAAACTAACTGCTTTTAGCTTTCTTTTTAGCTTTAACAAAGCTGACAGAAAAAGAACATTACCCACAAACGCATGTTCAGGTACTGCTAAGAAAAAAAGAATATCTAATTGAAAACCCCATAGGATTCTAGGTCACTTTTGAGTTGTTCAATTTAAAAAGTAAATATTTTTACAAAAAAATGCATGGTTTTCAACTTGATTGGGTCTTACAAGTTGCTAGACAGCAACTATGACACCTACGGTGATAATGAAACAGCAAGTCTGAGGACAGCAAGGAATTGTCATTTTATAGGTCTTACTTTAAAAAATTCTCGATATTGAGAAAGTGAATGCGAGATAAAATGTGTCATTTGTGAGCTCCCCAGGTAGAGACTGATCTTACAAGGAACAGGAGAAAAGCCACCGCTGGAAGCACAGATTCACGTGCTGCACCAGCACTGCGTGGGCACAGGAACCAGCTCAAGGGCCACAGGGTCAAACTCCCAGCACCGTCCAGCCCAAGTTGCTTCTTTTTCAGGCCACGGCCAGCAACCACCACGCCCGACCAGTAACACGTTTTTAAAAATGCTGGCAAGGCCAAAAAAGTTCGCAGATCACACAAAACCTCGCCCAAAGGTGTTCACAGTCGATACACCAAGGAAGACTAAAAATGAATTTAAAAACGCCCTCAGTGACAAGGCGTTGGCCAGGCCCCCTCTCCCAAAGGGGTGGAACAGGCGGGCACTGACCCCTCTCGTCCCTTTGCCCCCCGTGTCCCCGCGCGGCCCCGACGGGCGCACCACGCGCTGTCACCGGCGCGCGCAGCACCGAGGGCAGCGCCGGCTCGTCCCGAGGCGCGCGCCCGCCGCCACCCGAGGAGCCCCCGCCCCGCCCGGGCACCGGGGGGGGGGGGCGGGGAGGGAGGGGAATCGAAGGGAGACGAGCCGACCCCGCTGCCCCTCGAGGCCCCAGGCAGAGCGGCAGCGGCGGCACAGAAGGGGCGGGCAGGAAAGG
>VZRE01015490.1:0-64608 GCA_013396775.1 Cephalopterus ornatus | reverse complement strand
GGCAACGGTCGCGTGTCCGGGGGGCCGCCCGCGGCGGCCGGTGCCCAACGAAGCCCGTGAGGGAGGCACCGCAGGGCCGCAGCCGGCGGGGGCACCAGCGGCGGGCGGGGGGGGAGAAGCCCCCGGGGGACAAGGACAGCAGGTGGTGATGACGGGCTGGACACGGTGGAGTAGGGGAGGACGAGCTGGGATGGTGCAGAAGGGGTCCTGGCAGGGGCAAGGAAGGCGCGGGACGGGTGTGTGTGGGTGTCGCTGGTCCTGCAGAGAGCGGAGTTAGAGCTGCTGCCGCCTCCTAACTCGCTGGGCACGGGGCGCTGATGTTCGCTTGTTTTTTCCAGTCCGTATTTCTCCTCTGATCCGTCGCGGGCGAAGGTGGGGAGATGGTAGTGGAGAAGGCAGGCTCGGGCCCCTCGAAGCCCGCAGGTGACAGGTGCCCCCGGCAGCGGGAGAAGAAGAACAAACAGCAGGCCTGCGACGGATTCACTATTAGAGCCATGATGAAAAACAGCGTGGTACGTTTGCTGCTAGCATAGAGGTGACATTAATTAGTTTACCTTAACGTGTCCAGGAAGCATAGCAAGTTAGAGCTGAGCAAAAATCATGTCAGGAAGATGTGTGCAAGCTATAGTAATACCTTGTCTGGATTATGCTGGTTGCTGACAATACCTTCAGAATTTACAGACGTATTATCACAAGATAACTGTGTGTCTGTGGTAATTGTGATGCTTCGACTACCAAGTGCATTGCTTTCGTGCCATCCTATTAAACTGCTAGGCTGTGGGCTTGTGTGTGAGGCTCGTTGCCTTGCATTTTGCAAAATGCTGTCAAGTGGTACTGCAGCAATACTCGAAAGTGTTTCCATGCACTGCTACAATGTGGTAAAAATTTGATGTGAATGTCACATAGGATGGCAAAGATCTGGAAAATACACTAGTTTTTAAAATAGGCTTGAAAAAATAATAAAAAACTTCCACACCGTCTAGGATAATACTAAACTGGAAACAAACAGTAGTTCTCCAACTCCTAGTTCAAAGACAAAGAGGAGCTGATCCAGTGAGCTTCATTTTAAGTTAACAGTCACAATTTCTAACAAATTTAGAGGTTTATGAGTTAAAATATTAGTATAAAATTGCTTTATATTGTTTTATTTGTCTACCTTTGTCAGAATTTAGGAATAAAAAAAAAACTTCAACTAATACAGAATGCAGATGTTCAGCATGTAAGCGGATGAGGTAATTTGAACATACATCTGTGCTTAAACTCTTGAATTGTATTTTTCTTTATTTGGACACTGTTCAAGGTGTTAGCAAAGTCTTGAGTTCTCAAGGGGTTTTTTGGAATCTGTATACTATTCCGACAGTAACTATGAAATACATTATTTCCCTTTGTTTTGCTGAAGTGGTCTTCTTGGACCAGTCTCTCTGGTCTTGTTATCTATAAGATCATCCTCTTAGAAACTCAAACAAGTCTATCTTTAAACAAATTTTAAGTAGAGTAAAAATTGTGTACTTAAAAGAACTTTCTCCTCATTAGTAAAACTAAAATACGTTTCACCTTAGTTGGAAAAACACAAGGCAAACACAACAAAAAAAACGCTTTGTTTTAAAGATTGTTTGGTTTGGTTTTTATTCTAGAGATTAATGGAATAGACTATAATACTTCGGCAACTTTAAGGATTAATTTTTAAAAGATGTTTCCTCTTTGAACAAAATTCAAGTAATGGATATTTGCACATATTTGTTTTCACCTTGATATGTAAAACACACCTGATTTTGTCTGGAAGAATCAGCAGTTTCAATGGAGTTGGAGAAATATATATTTAATTTTTTAAAAGGATCTGTGACTTGTGAACATAACTAGCTATGAGTTTAATAAGAATGTAGGTTTCCTTTTAAATATTTATAGAGTATTAACTTTTATGGCTGCATTTCTGACTTCGTAAACATGAGCAGAAGGTTAAATCATGGGTAAATCTGCTGCCTTTGGAGGTACTTGTTGAATCATACAAGTTACTTTCTTAGGCAAGGACCTCTGTAGGTCATCTAACCCAACTTCCCATTTGAAGTGGGCCTGTCACTAGCACTAGATCAGGTCAATTATGGGTTTTCCTCACTAAGCTGTGAAACCTACCAACTTCAGAGATTCCCTGAACTCTCCAGGCAACCTCTTCCTTGCCCACCTGCCCCCGTGCCTGCCCCCTTGGCCCTGTCAGAGCTCGTGTTTACAGCGTTCTGACCTGCTGCACAGGCTCTACTCATACTTGGGTAGGAAGCAGCGAAACTGTTGGCCCCGGCACTACAAATCTCCCAGGACTACTATGTTTTGCAAAAGCTCCAAGTGAGGACAGGCAGCCACCGGAATCATTTCCAGTCAATGTGCAAAAAAAAATCAGTGTAGAGTAAGGAATATCTATCTCACTGCCACTCTGTCTGTGGAAAAGTCTATGTCCCTCTTCTCTTTTCCAACCTGGTTAAATGGATCTTCAGATTTATTAAGTACTCACCTGTCAGAGGTTGACATCATTGATGAAGTTCTCATGGAAGGCTTAGGAGTTGACTGGAGGGTTGAAAGCACAGCAGGAAAATATAGTTGGGACATGGTAATTCTTTTTGTTAGCAGCATGACAAGACATAGGGTTGTCAGCAAAGGTGTTCGGCATCTCCAGGTCAAACAGTGAGGTACTGATTAATAGTATGCATGCAGTTAGTCTTAAACTCTCAGTGTGGAGTCTTAACAGATTACCATTATACCTATATGACTGTAAATGTTGTAGTAAAGGTTCCAGAATTCCTGGATGTTGCTTGTGCAAACAGTGTTTTATTGAGCTGTTTTTCATGAAAGTTCCTGCTTTCACAGCCAGTAGTAAGTGCAGAAATTAGGAACTTACAATGCTGAAGACTTGTCTCAGCTCTCACTAAATCTAAAATTTGCTTATTGAAATATGGTACTTAATAAATATTCACACAAAAAATATTCCTGAAGAAAGTGTTTTGGTTTAAGTTATTCCAAACCTGTAAATTTATATAGTGGTTTAGGTTAAGAGCAAGATTCATTAATGGTCCTCTGCAGTAACAAGATTCAATACGGGTCTTCGTCTAACAAGCTAGATATTGTGACATTTACATTTTAATTTTTCTGTCCTTCAAGTAGAATCAAGAATGCCAAGTTATGTACTGATAGTTCACAGGTACTGCATGTAGAATTAGGAGTAAAATTAAAAATTAATATATTGACTAGCAAGTAGAAAAATGTCTGAACGTGAATGTGGGCAGCAGGGAGATCTTTCTCTTCCCTTCTGATCCTCTCCAGATGATATTTTCCCTGGTTTTTGCAACTGTACATAAAAGAATAAAGTGTTAATGTCCCCATTTTCTGTAATGCACTAGTGATAAAAGCACTTTTTCAAGGACAGGATTCATTCTATTACTCAAAGACTGGAATTCCCTTTCTATGGTTTTCCATCTGCCAGTTTTTAAAAGATTCTTAACCAAGAATTTGTAAGATTACTGAGCTGGAAAAGATTACATAGGGAAAAAGCTGCATGTCTTTTCCAAGTGCTGTTACCGTGCAGCAGGGAATTAGGATTCGTAGCACTAGAAAGTGGCAAGGTAGGAAACTCACTAGACAATATATTTTAGTGCATATATAATTCATGCAGGAGTTTTGAAAGCTTTGTTCTTTGGAATTGTATGTCCATCATTGCTTGCTAGAATGGACCTGATGATATGGAGTGGAATTGGAACTTAAGACATCCTGCCTGCGTGCTGAGCCCATAGCCCATAAAGCTATGAAAGATTGTTCTTTCTTTTTCACTTTCTTTTTTTTCCTTTGTTTTCTGTTTTACCTGGCCCTTGAATTCCTTACTGCAAAACAGCACAACTTCAGCAGGAAAGATGGAGTTTATCTTTCCTCTACAGGTCCTCCGTTAATAACACTTTTACCATGTAAGTTGAAGTATCCATCTGTAGCATGTGACTTTGAACCCCTCTGGCCAGAGTACTGAGTTTGGATTTTCTTCCCATCTTAGAGTATAAACCAGCAGATTTTATATAAAAAATATTACTATTACATTCATCTGTGTTCCATGAAATCAGTCAGAAACTGCCACTAGGAATAGGCCACAGGGATAGAGAGAAATTGTCTACTTAGAAAGGAAGTGATGCTAAGAATTGTTTATGTATTTCTAAAACCACAGCAGGTGTTCAACCTGTGAGAGTCTTAGCTGTGTGCAGAAGCCCAGCTTTCATCTCCTGAAAGAAGTATAACTGCTCATAAGCAGAAAAATGGTTATTTGGATTGCACTTCTGGATTTTCATTCTTCTGTTCCTCATTTAGGAGTCTGCGGTCTATATGTATTGGGATGAGTTCTTAGTCTTCATTGTTTAAACTCCTGTTTCAAGCCATGATCAATAATGTGTGCCCTAAGGGGCTTTTTACACTTTATTATTTGATAATAACTCATAGCAAGAGTTTAATTTTAACCATAGAGATAATGTGATTTGTTTACATTCTGAAACTTTTAATTTGACATTCTATTTATATTCATCCACACGTATAACTGAAACTGCTTTTACTATTTACCTTGTAGCAGTAAAAGTTTCTAATCTGACTTTGAGGTTATAGGAAAGAATTTTTTACAAGAAAGAAGTTGTATCTTTCGGTTATAATAGCTGATTTATTGGAAAAGGCAGTGTGTTTTGGCATAAGTAGATATCAAGTTAAAGGATTGTTTTGATAAATGTTTATCGAGAAGTTAGCACGTCCACCTTGAAGGAAATGCTCCAGTTTAACAATAGCAATTGTGTACAATCTACAAGTATACTTCAGTGAACACTGTGAGACAATTTAAACTGTCAGTGCTCTGGAAAGCAGTTCTGTCTTCTTCCTCTTTCAGGCTGTTTAGTACTGCTGGGCCTTATTGTGTCCACATTTGTATGATGTTGGCTGCTCAGGGAACTGATCCTGCTGAAAAATACTCCAGCCTGTTGAAGCTAACAGCGTTGAACTGCTGTCTTTGGGATTTAGCCAAGCAAAGCTTCTGCTTCCACGAACCTCATCTGTTTTGCCCTTCTCTCCCTCCTTACTGCATGCTTCCATCTTCCCTTTTCCACTGGCATTGTTTCTTCTTCAAATACAGAGGAGGTTGGATCAGCTCTAACAGCATTTAAGTTAATATATGCAAGGAGAAGGGAAGCAGGAAGACGGTGTCAGCACAAGTTGTGTGGGTGGGAACGTACCTTGGCAACATCATGGTCTTAATTCATTTAAAACCAATTAGGAAATCGAGTTCTAGCAGAGTAATTCCACGAGCATTTAAAGCAGCATAAAATTGTACCACAATTGAAAGGTGTTGTCTTCGTCCCTGGACATTTATTCTTCGTGCAGTATGAGCTTTTGTGTGTCCTTGCAGTGAATTGGACTGGGGCCCTGGTTAAACCTAGATTAAAAGCATCTCAGCACCTTTTTTTTTTCCATAGCAGCGCAGACTTGAGGTACGGTTTGGCAACAGTGTAAGCTCACAAAAGTTGTTGCTGCTACAGCCCTGCCTTCTGCTTCATATTTGCATCTCGTCCTTTGTGCCGATACACAGTCATGCAACTGGATTGATGAGGCACTTGATTTGCATTAGGCTCAAACACAAAAAGCTTCAATGCAAGAAGGCTTTTATTTCCCCTCATAAAGTTATGTTCTTTTCCTATTCCATGCTTGTGTTTACTCTGACTGCTTTGAGAGTATAATGAAAAAGCAGAATATAGAGCAAAAGTACTAATGCTTAAGACCGTAATTTCTTCAAAAAGCTTCTATTTCTTATTATGTTTTCCAGCTATAACTTACATGACTTAATCATACTACTCTTGTTTTTTTAAATGCTTTAAAATCAGCCTTTATTTTTTTTTGCAAATGTGGTAAAAGATTGGTATTGCTCATAGTTGCAGTGCTAAGATGATACGATCTGCTTAATATCCTAACTATGAAGAAATCATGCTGTTTTGTCTATGAAAATCTGTTACACATTTGAATCTTAGTAAATCTTCTCTTTTATAATTCAGTCATATGACTTAAAATGGATAATAAATAAATTATTGGCTTGTAACGGTTTGGATTCGACCTTTCTGCCGAATGTTCAAACTTTACAGTTTGCAGCCTTTCCTCCCTCCACCCCCTCTATGAACGCAAGGGAAAGAGAGAAGGGAAAAGTTACTGAAACACTGAAATGAGTAGATCAAAGCTGTATAAAAATATATACATGTATTTACACTTATATACAATTAGAATATTATGTACATAGGAGAAGGGACCCCGAACACCTCCCCCTGCCCCGAAGGGAAAAGGGAGAGGGAAGGAAAAAAAAATCCAAAACAGATATACACAATAAAAATCCAGGAGTAACCAATAAAAAAAACTAACAAGAGAAAATCTTACTACTCTCTTCAAGATAGTAGAACTGCACCAAGCGACCACCGGCACTCTCCGCTTCTCAAGGTCCACAAGGCCTCACTGGGCCTCACTCCTCCACACGAGCAGAGCCGATAGTAGAGAACCTGCTCCCGGGTCCACCGGAAAGGAAAGAGAGCAAGAGGCTTCTCTCCCTTCTTATTTATACTCTGGTTTACGTAGAAAATCGTATGGAATACTGGGAGGATGACTACTTCCTCAGTTATAACTTGGTTACCAAGGAGGGTCTAAAATTAAAACTACTACATGGCTAGATTCTGTTTCAGGTTTTTGATTGACAATTCTTGCCTTAAATCAGTTAATTTGATTTATGATATTTTATGCAGAAAAAGACCTTGGAAGATTTTAAGTTTCAGAACTAGGGAAGGTAAATGTAAATTGATTTGAAATCATTATGACCATGCTGTTTCAAGACTCCTAATCACTTTTTTATGAACTAATAAATAAAATATTCTATATAATAAAATATTCTATATAATAAAATATTTGTCTAATTATTTCAATTTTTGCTTTGGAAAGAAACTATTTTAAACTTTGCAAACTGTTTACAGATTTCGTATAGGTTAAAATGTTGCAGTGCTCTGAATAAATAGGTATCTTCATCTGGTGTTTCTTTGAATGAAGAGGGCCTTTTTCAGTTTTGAGGTTTTTTTTTTACTGCAAATATAGGAATTCTGAACAAATTATTAGACAGTAGTTGATAAGAATTATCTCTGAACAAGATTTTGAGCTGTCAACTTGCTGAGTAGGGAATTATCTAAAGTCAGCACTTCTCACATGCAGCTCTCCTCTGCGTGGGCTGCAACCTTCATCTTAGTGTTCTTCCTGTTAGTTGACTGAGAATGCTGCAGGATACCTGGAGTGAGTTCAGTAAAGAGCCATCAGGGCAGGGTTCTGGAGCATATGTTCCAGGAGGAGAGCCTGACAGGGACTGTATTTCAGCATGGAGAAGAGAAAGCTACCAGGATACCTCATGGTATCAGGTCCTGACAGACCTAGTGACCCAATAGCTGTGAGAAAGCTGTCAGGAAGATAAAGCCAGTCTGTTGTCTCTAGTGGCAGGAGGACTGGAGATGTGTGTTGAAACAAGGTGTTTAGTATGGTGAAAAGCTTTTTCACAATGAAGATAATTAAGCACTGCGTCGGGTTTCCCTGATGTTGTGCAGTCTCCTTAGAGGTTTTCAAGACCCAAATTGAAAAAGCCCTGAGCAACATGTTCTGAGATAATCTTGCCTGGAAAAGGAGGTTGAATTGGAGTCTTCCTGAGGTCATTTCCAACCTGAGTTTTCCCATGATTCTACTTCTTCTTCCATAATATGGTGGTTTGTGGTCAATCCATGGCTTTGCTACTACTAAGGTCAGCCAAATTAGTGATGACTAATTTACTCACCATTTGGGCAAAGAAAAAGGCATTTGAGGTTTTTTCTTTAATAGATTTACTGCTTTTCTGAAGGTGTAAGGAGGTAATAAGTACTGCAACTCCCTTCTGACTCTCAGAAAAGCTATATAACACCTTATAGTTCTGGTTGTATTAGTGAACTACATCATAAGTGTAAGGTTGACTTTATAAATACCAATGAGTAAGCCTGCATCAGGGCTTGGGTAGCAGCAACACATGCTTCTTAGCTGGGATTAGCTGCAGCTAGTTCTTGTTATATGGTCTGCTGCAAGTGTGCAGCGAGTGCTGCTGCCAAATATGCAAGGAGTGCTTCAAGGAATTGAAGCAGCTGGCCGTGTCTGTAGCTGTCAACCTCTGGATACTGCCCCTTGTCTCACAGTCTCTTCTTGTCACTGCTATAACTTAAATAACATTGGAAGCTTTAAGTGGATGAGAAAGACAAGAGATGTAGCACAGTGGCATTTACACTAGAAAAAGGAGTGCAGAAACAGAAAAGGAACTGAATGTGACTCACCAAGGTGGGGACCTGGGTGATCACCAACCCAGTATGATTCTTCCTGTGGCTGTGCTCCCCAGCCTTACGTACCAATGTGCTAAAGACAGTTGTTGCCTTACTGCAGGCAGAGAGTGCTGAAGTCCATACCAAGGAAATAGAAGTTTTCCTTCTTTTCTTAACTGATATTTCCAGTTTAATATATACACTTAGTCTACATCTAACTGAAATTATCTGGTAAGACTTTGAAGAGGACAGAGGGATTTTGTCTTTTTCATGAAGTTTTCTTAACCATTTTGAAATAATAATTATTGCAAAGCCAAAAAAAAAGTAGCAAGCAATACTGTTGGTGCATTGATAAAATTTCTAGACAATATCATAGAAAAACTGCTGTGATAGGCAGTGTGGTTCTTCCTAGCAATAGTTAATTCTTTTATATTCTTGACATTCAAATAACCAGTTGGGCATAGCTTTTCATTTTCGTAGCATAGTTAAATAACTTTCTGGAAAATTTACTGCTCTCTGATAACTTAGTTTCTTAGATAAAATACATGTCAGATAAGATGAAGTTATAAAGTTCTGTATGAATTCACAATGTTCTGAAGGCTGCATTATGGAAGTCTTGTGTTAAACAGTTTTGGTCTCTGATGGGTGTAAGTTGAGGAGATGCATATAAAGAAAGGAATGTCTCCTGAGAGCTATGCGGTTCTAGAATTAGACTTCCAATGGAATTTCTGTTGGGCCTCTTACCTGAAAAACATAGGATTCTGATGTGATAATAAAGCCTGCCTTAATTATAATGTGATGGTAAACACATAGTTTAGCTTTTCACACATTTGTGATGGTATCTTTTAAGGTATACTTAGCAGTTTGCATGCTTCTGTTGGAAAGCAAGATTTTTAATTTTTAAAAATTACTCTTCACCCATGTTTCTGAAAAGGGTAATGTCAAGATCTTGATAGCAAGAATAAATACTGATTTGGTTTCAGTTTGATAATAAACATATGTTGTTCCTTAATCAAAAGGTAATGTCATTAGCTTCATTAGGATCCAGACTAGTTTTATTTGGTGATTTTTTGTGTGATGAAAGACTTTTTAAACAAGTGTGTGCTGCAGTAAGTACAACAGTTCTGCACAATGTGTGACAATGTTAAAACATAAAATACATCGTAGAAATGTCTGTGCAATGAAAACTCTTGAATGCCTTCAAGCAAGCATGGCATACTGTCAAATTCCTATGTAATTACCATTTGGTGGAAGAATATGTCTTTAAAGTTAGGTTTTGATGCCTATTTCATTGGTCATAAGCATATTACTGAGGATTTTGTCTTGTTGGTGATACTTAGTATTCTGCAAAAAAACAAATGTAAAACTAAATCAAAGGGTACAATATTTTCTTGCCTGTCTTATGTGCTTAAGACATCCATTGGTTTTGCCATTATCACATGAACATTTCTAAAAATTTTTGTCTCACTCTGCATCTCATTATAGTATGAAAAAAAGAACTACTTCTGCATGAGTTGTTTGGACATACCCAGGTGTTCTGGAAAATATCTGTAGGTATTAGGCCTGCTAAGTTTAGCAGGTCTTTCATTTTTTTCAATGACTGTTCAGATAGAATTTCTTTCCAGTTATTTCCATTTAAGATTTGTCTTAATGACACCTATATTATTAAGCCCATGATTCAGGGAATGAAATATTATTTCCTGAATTTTTTTTTTTTTAATTTAAGGGAAAGAGTGAGGAAAGCCCCATGCAATGAAAATTTCCTGCAATGGAGTGAGTGTGCAAGGGCTTGTACAAGGAGCATCCCTGCTAAAGAGTTAAGAGGGCAAGGCTCTGTGCAAGGTCGTGCATATGAGGCTGGTGTGTGCCCCCATGCACACTCCCACTCCAAGGTGCTCCAGTGAGTGTGGCCACTGCAGCCCCCTTTTTTATAATAATATTTTAGAGGTGCTCTAAAAAATCCAAAAGCTTTGAATTTAGTTTCCTTTCCTTATAAGTCTCATTGCATAAAATTAGGGGACACACTCTATGATCCAAGTTTTATGTTTCAAGGCTAATGATTGTATACTTCATTGGAAAAGACTGGTGGTCTACATTTAAAACTTTAGAAAAAATAAATTATGCCCTGGCTTTTCTTACTGTCCTGTTGCTGATATATTAATCTGACATTAGTTTTTTGTATTTTGTATCTTCTCAGCTAAAACTATTTAGGGAAAGGTGCATGCATACTTTTATTGGTATTAGTAGCCAGATAAACCTTTTTTTTTTCCACAGAAGTTGAAAACATACATTCTTAATTCCAGAGGCAGGTCTGTTAGTATCTCTCTTTCTTCACTCCTGTCTACTGCTCATGCTCACTTTTTCTCTGACTTTATTTACTTCTCCTCCAGATGTGCTATTTTTTCATATCAGTGCATTTCTCTTGCAGTGATGTTCATCAGGTGGGTTTTTTGGGGGAGGGCAGTTCCACATGGCAAGAAACCTTTTAGAGAATGTATTTGTACAGCTTACACTCAGACCTTATTAGAATATCCTATATAATAATTTTTACTGTTAAAAAAAGTCTCAAAGAAATGAGCTCATTATACTTTTTAATTACAGCTTTGTAAAGTATGATTGGAAAATATTTTTCACAGGAAGTGGATATGTATTAGCTGATTTTTTCTTTATATTTTTTTATACTGGGTTTTACTAACTCATTTCATGCCCTTCTAATTTGTGTGTCCTTCATTTAATTCACCGGGTTTTAGATTAATAGGTAAAGGTCAGAGAAACAATTACTACAAGTTGATTTAATCTCCTGTGTAATATAGTCCATCAAATTCAGAAAGTGATTTCTGCATGAAATGTGTAACTTCTGCTTGAGCTAGAAGATATGGGTTTTTAGCAAATAATAAAATCCAAAGGTAATGGTGGTGTCAGAGAGTCCATTTTCTCTCTAAATTGTGACAATGCTTAACTTAACCAGTGCAATACTATTAAAAATTTGCAGTCCAGATGTGTGTAAAATCATCACAAAATACTCAAATTTCAATGTGTAAATATTTTACAGTGAGACAACTACTTACAGAGAGATACTATCTTTAAAAATCCACAAAAGTGAAGTTTTAGCATGCTTCAGCCTTCTACTTAAAATCTGTTTAAGTCATGATTATTTTATGAGATTCCGGTATGCCTTTAGGCATATTTAGGATGTATTACAATATTATTATTCAGGACAACAATCAAGTTTTAATATTTTATTTGATAGCTTCTGAAGGCTTTTGGTCATCCAGTTGTTCATCCACTATGAAGAATTCAGACAGCGCACTGAAATCGTATAACATCCATCACTTTAATTTAAAAAAGTAAAATAAGTTCCATTGCATTGTAAGAAATCAGTGAGTTACATGTTTAAGATTGCATGAGATTTCCCAAACTCTTCTGTCTACTGTTATCTGACAAAGGAATCTTTATAACAGAAATGTCAGCTGTGTATCGCCCATTGACAATACTGTGCCTGTCAATAGTATACAATGTTCAGGCCTTTGGGTGCAAATTTTTTTGAGGGGATTACTGAATTTTAACAGGCTTGCTTCTGTTTAGATTGTCATTTTTCATTTTTCCCTGTCACCAGATAGAAATGAAATATTTTTCAGCTTAAGTGAGAAAAAAAATGATCCTTTAGTAGCAATAGAAAAATTTTGCCTCTATAGTACAATGTCACATTAGGCAGTAATAGCAAAGTTTATATTGGGTGGAAATATTAAAATACATTTGCAGAGGTAATCAATAAATTGCCATTAACAAATCAGTTAAATCTAGATTTTTTTTTCCCCCCATTTGATATTCCTTAACTTGTTCTTTATGAGGTCATTGTTGGGTAGGAATTAGGGGATTATTTTACCATGTTTTATCGTATTTGTTCTTTTGCTTCTGGCAAGTGGAACACTATGAGCTCTTGTTCTTTTATAATATTAAATATTCTTCATTTTTATTAGTTGTAAGTTAATACTCTTTTAACACTGATAACAAAAATCTTGCCTGATGGTGTGTTTAGCACCAATGTTTAGCCAACGACAGGGCTAAGCGTTTCTGACCAAAATATTTGTTCTGGTTACCAAAACAGTTCCTCTGAAAGCAGCTTTAGCTGAGATGTGCGTATGACCTTTTCTGCTTGAAGTCACAGATTAGGGTTCATCCTTTGGAGTGGCTAAATGCAAATCAGCTGACTCCTAACTGAAGGCTCTTCCCTGTAGACTGGAGGTAGGCTGTCTTATGTCAGAAGTTCATCTGAAGCCTTAATTGTGTTCTTAACTTGTGTGGCCTACTGGGCAAAGGTAGTTTTGCAGTTGGATTATCAGGATGTACTGCTGGGAAGCGAAAGTTGTACACTTGAAATTTTGTGTACTGGAAAGAGAAATTTAGAAAATCATCACCTCTTGAGCTTGTTTTCTAATACCTAAATAAATATGCAAAAGATGGCAATATTTTTTAAGTGGACCTTCCTGAAAGCAGGGTTTAGGCTTCAGGAATTAATTTCCTGGTCTGCATTTTCAGCAGTCTGATAAATAACTTTTGTAGTCTTGATTTAAGTGTCTGAACTCCAAAGAGGAATGGAAATACACATACATCTCTGTATTCAGTATTCTGTAGGTGTTCAGCATGTCTTCCAGAAATTAAACTTTTTGAATTGCTGATGTGTCTCATTCTCTTCACCATTGTTGAAGGAGTCTGGGTTCAAAGCCTAATTAAGGCTCTTTGGATTACCCCGATGTTGGGGGCTGGTGTTCAACTGTCAGAGTGTATTTTTCACGCTGGGTTTGTACCATGGATATCTCAGTGGGACAACCTTTCATTAGGCATCTAGAAAATGCTATAATGTAAATATTGGTTATTACCTAGCAGAAGATTTTTAAAAAATCCATTTAAAAAAAAAAATGCTCATTATATGAGGAGATTCTGTAATCCTCTGCAGTATCTAGTACTGTCTCCTTTAGCCTGTATTTTTAGGCTTCTTTTTCTGATCTGTTTTTCTGTTTCCTCATCCCTGCCTAATTTACTGCTTTAGATGTATATTAACTTTACTTCAGAGTCCCAGTCTCAGAGACAGAGTAGTTCAGAAGATAACCATTGAAAGAGCTATTATGGTGTCTTCCTTTCTTGCAAGTTACAAGCTGGCTGATTAAAATTATCATTTTGGATCATGTTTTTCCGAGGAAAGGAAATAAGATGTGTTTTTAAGGGAGATCTTCATCAATATTATTATGGTTCTTGTGTTTTCAGAAGGGCTCTCTAAAGCTGTAGAAAATTTGCAGCCTAACCACTGGAAGATAATGCTATTACATGAAAAAAAACACAAAGTGGAAATGGGAAATAACATTTCACTATGTACCAAGTGTCTAACCTAACAAAGACTGATACCCTGCAGGTTTTTTTTTTGTTTGTTTTCTGGTTGATTAGTATAAAAACTAAACTTTTCCCTGCTGCTATTTAATAAGATATGTGGCATCTAGTAACATGAGAGACATGAGAGACAAGCCTCTTGATTGGAGCACCCACTCTATTCTCTGTTACTTCTATAAAACATGAAGGCAGCTGTTTATGCTTGAAATCTGCCTTTTTCTCAAATTCAGTTGAAAATGACCAACAGATGCACATTCTTTAGGAATGAAGGCAGGCAAGTGTACACACAGCATGGATGTATAAGCCTTGTTTCCTTATGGTGTTCCAGACAAGGGTACACGTACGCATTCATCAGGTGATCAAGGAAAAGATCGAGTTCCTTTCAGATAGAAACCACTGCTTGAAGGTGAACGCTTAATAACTGAGTTACATAGTTTTATTGTGAAAATGAACAGTCTCAGAGCCTAGACTTCAGGTTTGGAACTGCAAGGACATTAGTGGCTTCAGTGGCTTTTCTGGCGAAGTAACTGGTATCAACAAAGTTGATGGCAGAGCGCATCAACAGCACAGTAGAGAATTTCCTGTAGAATCAGAAAACCTGAAGCAGATCCTTTTTGACCTTCATTAGAAAGTAGAAGTTGAATTCCTATAGTGACAGAGGAGAAACCTCTGACTTCCTTTCTGGCTCCCATGCTGAGCCTGTAGGTCTTATTTCACATGACTGAAGGTTAAAGAATCTGTTACTAAGTTTTGCAATTAACCAGTAAGTATATTGTTGCTCCTAATTTTAATGTTCTAGAAACATGAATTTAATGAAAAGGTATGACATTTAAGAACCAATTTCTCAAACTTTACTAAATTCTTTCTGTTATACAATTTAAATTTAAATTTAAATTTTAAATTTCTGTTATACAATTTAAATTATATAACAGGAAGGTAGTAATCATGGTAGCACTTCTAGTTTGCAAAGACTGCAACTGCAAAGCCTCCAGTAAGACTAAGCACTGTAATGTGTATTGAAGATTTTATTATTTTAAAAAAATGTGTGTAATATTAATGAAAAACAGCCTTGCAACATTAAGTTCTTATAAATAACATGGAATTAAGTGACAGATAAAAGGCATAGAGGGAACAATTGCTTGGTATAAGCCAATCTGTGTTCATGTGTGAGAAAAAAGACAAAAGTAATTTTATCAACGTTCATTAATATAAAATACAGGTTTGTAGTTTATGTTTAATAGGAGTAAACGTGAGATTACTTACATAAGTAACAAATCCACTTTAAAGGACAATTTAGAACATGGAAATACCACTTAATTTCCCAGCTCTTATTTACAATATTGTGTCTTGGGAGGGGTAATAAAAGGAATTCTTCCAGGATAGGCATTTTATGGAAAATTAATGTTAGAAAACTTACTCTGTTTTAGAAATAAAATGGCATGAATTACAGAGGTTAGATGCTATCATGGGATAATAAATTCCTAACACATTGATATAAATCCATTTTGCATTTTTTAAAAAAAAAATTTGTTTAATGATCTGTGAGTTCAGTTAATAGACTGGTACTTAAGTATCGGACACTTTATTTTCTCAGAGTATATAAGTATTTTTATTTAGTGTTGTAAATAGTTTCACAACCTACATTAAAATATTGCTTTTTAATTACTAGATATGTTTTCTGTGAAACACCAGAAATTGAAAGGAAACTGACAGCTGAGGACTTGTACTGTGAAGAGTATAGAGTATGGAACAAGTATCGATAAGCTTTTTTTTTTTTTTTGTTATGAGCCCTGTATTCATACTGTTTCATTTTCTCAAGATAGTATGATTTACTGTACATGTACTGCAGCCAAAATTCAGCTACAAAAATATAACCTAAAGGAAAAAATCATACTTTTGCCAAACACTTGAGCAGGTGAAGATTTGATATTTTCAGAATTTGTACACAAAAACCTTATTCAAATGCAAAAAAAGACAAAATCTTCCCATTTTCACTTAAGTGAGGGGTTTTTTTAAAGATATAAATAATCTGGCTAAGCAGAACTTCTCTTCAGTTGTCCAAATCTAAAATATATGTGCTTATCCTTTAGACTCCAAATTTTTGAAGTATGATATAAAAAGCTTGAGAATGATAAACCTAAATGATTTTTTTAAGTCATTCATGTCATCCTCAGCTACAATGTTTGCAATATTACAGATGGAAAGTGACCACATAGATACCAATGTACAGCTGAAAAACAGGGAAGCAAAGATGATGGTGATGTGTATGTGTGGACAGCGGATGGCAGTGTTTATGGATTGATGCTCAGAGAAGAATCAGAAGGGCCTAAGTAACTTAGTTTTGGCCAGCTCTTCACACTTGCATATAGCGTTCACAGTGTACTAGTCTTCCTGATAAACCATCTCCTTTCTAGCATAGCCTCAAGTAAGATACACATATACCTCATCAAATCTCTCAGCAGTTTTTGGTCCTCCGTATCTTTTTTTTTTTTCTCTTTTACACAGTGCTACACCTTTAATTCTTTCATTCCAGGCAGTTTTTTAACAACACATCTGGTTTTTTGTTTGTTTGCTTCCTTTTTTCACAGGAGCCTTAGGTTTTTAGTCCATCTGTGTTTGCAGAAATGAAATAAAATAAGGAATCTCCTAGCTTCTGTTGCTACTGACAAAGTGTGTTGTCTCAAGATCTCTCATAAAGTTTTGTGTTAAACATAACGAGGAGTAGAACCAATCCCCGTAGCATCACACGAGTAAAGGCTTTCAGGGCGGGAACGAAACCACCCATCAGAACTGTCTTGAAGCTGACTGATAGGAGTTGACCTATCCAGTTCAGGGTGACTGAGTCATTTCTGCCAGTCTCCCAGGCAAGTCAGCAGCACATGGTGATCTTCAGTGTCAAACACTGATGATAGGTTTAATGAAGTAAGCATGGATATCTTCCTCTGAGCTGTGCCAGAGACAAAATAGTTCGCAAGCAAGACTAATGCACTCTGAAAGCTGTTACCAAGTTTGAAAGCCTGACTGCCCCGATTTAGCTTCTTGGCAGAGAAGTCAAATTCTGTAGGAGAGTATGTTGTTTGGTTGGGTTTTTAAATTATTTGTATGATCATTTTTTCTAAGAAAAAAGCTGTAGTAGCTGGACAGAATATTCGGGCTAAAAGGAGTTTTTCAGTCTGGGCTTTTACACTTCATTTTTCATGTTGGTTTAAAAACTGTGATTTATATTCAGATTACGTTCAGATTGCATTGGGGTGCTTAGGACTATCCCCAGCTGGGTTTTGGTTGTCTTCAAGGATGGAGATTCTACACCATCTTTGGATAACCTGTCTTAATGACCACCTTCATTGTGAAAAAGTTTTTCTACTGTCAAATCAGAATTTCTTTTATTACAATTTGTGACCATTGCCGTTCGTTTTTTTGTTGTGCATCACTGCAATGAGCTTTGCTCTCGTGATGGTAACTAAAAGCAGCAATGAAATTCCTGTTAAGCTTCCTCTTCTTAAGGCTGAACAAACTGTTTCTCTCACTGTCATATGTGTTTCTCTCACATATGTCATTACTCCAGCCCTCTCTTCTTATTCGTGGCCCTCCACAAGCCTTGCTCCAATATATCAATGTCTTTCTTGTACTGGGGAGACTGAACTGTGACCTTATACTCTAAATACAGTCTCACAAACATCAAATAAAGGGGAATGTTAAATTCCCTCAACATTCTTGATGTAGCCCACGTTGCAGTTACTTCATCTTTGCCACAAGGGTACACAAATGTTCTACTTGTTCTCGGATATCCCCAAGATCTTTCCTGCAAAGCCGTCTTCTAGCCAGTCAGTGCCTTGCCTGAACTGTTCCAGTGCAGAACTTAGAATTTACTGTTTACTATTGCTCAACTTTGTGAAATTCCTGTCAACCCATTTTACCAGCCTATGAAGATATTTCTGAATGTCTTCCTCCAAATTTGATACCATTCACTAAGTCTCTCAGGGTACATTCAATCCAGTAGTCCAATTTGTTAATGAGATGTTAAATAGCTCTGCATTGAGCCAAATAATACTTCCTGGGACTCCCTACCAGTTGGTCAACTAGCTGCCATGCCTTGGACCCAACAGCCCACCATTTTCCACCATCATGGTCAGTTCCTCATGGAACTTACCTAAATGCATTGGATGTAGAATGCTGAATGACATTAGATGCCACACTTCACATTTTTGAATGTCTCCCCCTCATTAAGATCGTTGGTCAATGCATGAAATCATTTCTACCTCAAGTCCTTGATCCTTAAGAATGACAGTTGAGTGGCATAACTCTTTTATACACAATAATTTTAAAATTTAATTCTCCACCATTTTGTGAAGGGATTAATTGCATATCTTATCCCAGTGTGATGAATACAAAGACTGTAAATCAGATTTTTTTATATCACTATTATTGCCCTATAATCAGTGTATCTTATATCTATCATTCTCCTTGATAGTGTGCAGGCCTTGCTATATTTACTGTATAAAAATTTAAAAAAAATATATAATGATATTTTTATGATGCAAGAAGGAGCAGAAATGTAGTTAGTGTTAACAAGGCCTCAGAAATTTTAATATTCATTTCTAGGTTGTGTAGATTTCTGATTATGTAATACAAGTAAAATTTCAGCATACTAATAGCACTAATAAATATTACAATGCAGTGTTTTGCATGCCTCCTGCGTTTAGTACCATTTGAATACTGGCTATTTTTCACTTAGGACCCCAGGATCTTAGTTGGAAAAAGTTTGTTAATGACTGGGTTTTCTAGCTAAAGACATATGGCTAGATTCTACTTAGATATATTATTGTAATTATATTTGATGGTGATGAGAATAAATGTGGGCTGAATATACAGTTGTATTGGTAAGTTAGAGCAAAGCTAGATGAATAAATTAACCAACATCGTTGGGAAATTCAGTTTTTAGACATCAAGTAAACCAGGCCTACTTTATTAAACTCCATGGAAGGAAAATGTTTCTAGGAAGTTAATTCTTCTTAATGAAAGCAAGGTTTTAAGTATGTAACTGTTGAAGCTTCATGCACTATTGTATACCTTGGCCTCTGTTTATTTTATTTGTTTGGAAGTTGGCCTTTTTGGTTTTGTCATCTTTTTGAACATGATTTCATTAGTATTTTATAAAATTTTTCAGGGATAGGAACATAAGTAGAGAAAACATGTTGAAAAGGTTGGTAACCAGTATTTATTCTGCATCTAGCCCAAGTGAAAACTTAGTTACTCATTCTTTACTTTTTTCTGTTGTAAAAGTATGACATTTTGTTATAGTCTTGTTGTAGTAGTCTCTTTTGATGAAGTCTAAAGGGTAACAGTCTTCTGCATAGCACTTAGCCACTTCGTAATCATATTAGCCGATTTTCATTAACATTTCAGTCATATAGTAAGATAATTATGAAGGTGGTGTACAGTTGTCAAAACTAACCTCTCTATCTTCTGTAGCTTAGTCTGCAGACAGTCAGACATTTGGCTTGCTTTTGACCAAAAGGACTGCAGTTACTAGTGATCGGGGTGTAACTGAGCAACAAATTACAGTGAATGTGAATTAAACAGAGCATCCCTAGAGCTACATGGCAGAAGTCAAGTGTTACTAATTCTTGGAGTTATTACCTCGTAATGACTAGCATCCTGAAGATGTTTTTCTCTTATTAAATTCTTGCAGAGTGAGTGTGTTCTATGAAATACTGGATAGCATTTTTCATACTGACTGTTTTATCTCTGGTAATCAGATCACATTGCACAATGTAGATGTGTATGTGGTTGAATCAGGCAGAATTTAGAGGAAACTCATATTTTAATGTAATTTGAAATAATAGAAGAAAAATTAAATCATCAAGAAACTTTTCTGCATGTGTTTAATGGATCACATCTTACGGACTTCTGCTTGACTGTTATAAAGTTACTCAGTAATGGGAAAAGCCAATAGTGAATTTTCAGTTTTGCCCCATTTCTCCAAAACACTAGTTTTTTATTAAAAGATATATTGGTGTGCTCAAATTTGTGATGCAGTTTGAAACTTTTCTCCCAGGCAGTAAAATATTAATGATTAAAAACTGTAATTAGCAGTTTCAATGATAAAAAACTGTTGGATTTAACCAGGTATATAGCTAGTGATCCATTGCACTGTTCCATAGGTTAATTTATAAGAATTACCTCTAAAAACCTGAAAATATTTAAAGAAAATCAAAGGTTTTAAAGCACTGTAGATTGACTGAACTTCAAGTATTTTACTTTTGTTTGAAATTCATTGTACTTTACCAATATCCTTATCCAGGCAACTGGAAAGAATCCCATTTGGGGTAAATATGGAAGTTATTTTTGCTACCTTGTTCAGTTTTTAGCTTGTCTGTTAATAATAATTCCATATGGTCACTTGTAATGATGGCTTGTGTGGTATCTCAGAACTAACTAAATAGAGCCACCAACCTAACTCAGCAAAGAGTAATTACATATAAATTACATATTAACAACTTTCTCTCACTGTTGTGAATAAGGTAAAATGTAACTAAGGGTGAAAAAAATAATATTCTGTTACAAAACGTTAGGATGTCAGAGGATGTCTATTTTCTCCAAATGTTGCCAAGGAATGAGGCTTTTTCTGCAAACCACAAAAAAAACTATTTTAAGATTTTTTTTTTTAAATTAGCATGTTAAATAAAAATGTATCCTCTTCATCAGAATGTACATTTTAATTATACTCAGTGTAGCCTATGAATAAGTAAAATATTTACTATAATGGTCTTTCAGTAACATTTACTTGAACACTGACGGTGCTTTTTCAGGGTTTAAGTGGTGGGTATGGAGTTCCATCAACATTTGCACTTGTAAGGCTTTTACACAAGTATTTTATGAAAAAAGGAAGTAAGAAAGTTCATAGAACCTGATATTTTCCTGTACTTTTTTAATTCATTAATAAGTTCATTATTTAATTCAAATACTTAATTGTACTATTTTGCACAAAGCTATCTACCTTTTTCAGAATGCTTTTATACTTTAATATCTAAAATATTTTAGTAGATATTTTTTGTATTGAGCTATAGATACCATAGAATCATAGAATCATTAAAGTTGGAAAAGACCTCCAAGATTATTCAGTCTAACCTTTGACTGATCACCACCATATCACCTCAACCATAGCACTAAGTGCCACATCCAGTCGTTTCTTGAACATTTCCAGGGTGACTCCACAGCCCACAGCTGCTCTGAGCAGCCCATTTCAATGCCTGACCACCTTTGCAGTGAAGAAATTCTTCCTGATGTCCAACCTGAGCCTCCCCTGGCACAGCTTGAGGCTATGTCCTCTCATCCTGTCCCTAGTTGTCTGGGAGAAGAGGCCAACACCCCTGTTCTGGCTCCAACCTCCTTTTAGGTAGTTATAGAGGGTGATAAGGTCTCCCCTGACCCTCCTTCTCCCCGGGCTAAACAACCCCAGCTCCCTCAGCTGCTCATCATAGGACTTACTCTCTAGACCCTTCACCACCTCCATTGCCCTTCTCCGGACTCACTCCAGCCCTCAGTTTCCTTTTTGAAGTGAGGACCCGAAACTGGACACAGTACTCCAGGTGCAGCCTCACCAGTGCTGCATACAGAGGGACAATCACTTCTCTAGTCCTGCTGGACACACTATTTTTGATACAGGCAAGGATGCCCTTGGCCTTCTTGCCCACTTGGCACACTGCTGGCTCATGTTCAGCCAGCTGTCAACCAGCACCCTCAGACAGATCCTTTTCCCCCAGGCAGCTTTCCAGCCACTCTTCCCCGAGCCTGTAGCACTGCATAAGGTTGTTGTGACCCAAAGGCTGGACCTGGAACTTCTCCTTATTGAACCTCATGCAACTGCCCTTGGCTTATCAATCCAGCCTGTCCAGACTCTTCTTGCAGAACATTCCTAGATTCCAGAGATTGACACTCCTGCCCAACTTTGTGTCATCCACCAACTTATTGAGGCTGTACTCTATCCCCTCATCCAGATCATCAGGAAAGATATAAAACAGAACTGGGCCCAATATTGAGCCTTAGAGGATACTAGTGTCCAGCTGCCAGCTGGATTTCACTCCATTCACCACCACTCTCTGGGCCAGGCCATCCATCCTGTTTCTAACCCAGCAAAGAGTGCACTTGTCCAAGCCGTGGGCTTCCAGCTTCTCCACAAGAATGCTATGGGCGACACTATCAAAGGCTTTACTGAAGTCCAGATGGACTACATCAACAGCCTCATCCACTACATGGATCACCTGGTCATAAAAGGAGATCAGGTTGGTTAGGCAGGACCTGCCTTTCCTAAATCCATGCTGGCTGGGCCTGATCCCTTCATTGTCCTGTATGTGCCATGTCATCACACCAAGGTCAGTCTGATAGGCCTGTATTTTCCTGGATCCTTCTTCTAACCCTTCTTGTGTATGGGTCGCATTGGCCAACCTCCAGTCATCTGGGACCTTCCCAGTTAGCCAGGACCGGTGATAAATGATGGAGAGGGCTTGACGAGCTTTTCTGCCAGATCCCTTAGTACTCTTGGGTGAATCCCACCTAGCCCCATGGACTTGTAGATATGTAGACTTCTAAGCCCATGCACATTTTTATTTTCCATGTAGAAGCCAGATGAGCTGTATACAAGCATAGGTGTCCATTTGAACCCATATCATCAATGACCTTGATATAAATTAAAAATTGTTTGGGATATTTAGGATTTGTCTGTAAACCTGGTATATGTCTGGTTTCAACATGAGCAGGAATATAAAACTTTTTGTGCTGGTGTGGCATTAAACTCAGTAGAGGGAAGCTACTGAGGTGAGTACTAGGGAATCTGGATGAACACTTTATGCAAGAAACTACAGAGCTACTAATAGTTCCGTCTAAGTGTCAGCTCAGGGAAAGCTGGTGCAGAGTGTGCTTATATGTGCTGTGATAGCCCTTCTGCTCACAGTAGAGGATGGTCACAACACAGGTCTATCAGATTTTTAAGCTGTTTAGTTCTGTTTAATATTATGTTTCTATATTACTGAATTGTAAATACCTGTAGTTATACAGATACTTGATACAAATGCCTGTACAAATATGAATAACTTTGTATTCTTGTATTTTCACAAGGAGATAGGTATATTCCCAGTTACTTTGATACATTTCTCAAATTCTGTTTTCATACCATTTGGATATGTCAAAATTTTTAAAAAACCTAATATATTCTCATATACATGCATAAGAAAGTGTGTATGCAACATGAAAGCCAATTTATCATTACTTGTTACCATGCAGACATAACTAATGATGTTGCATGGAAGTGCAGAGATCATTAGTAAGTACTTTTAAAGAGCTTAACCTTTTATCATAGAATTTGTATGAGAAAATTTAGCCCAACATTTGCTTTTTCCCAGTTAGCAGTTTTTGAAAGTGAGAGTTCATAATGGCTGTATTTCTTGTGCTCCCTCCCCTTACAGTATTTGTAGCATACCTTGGTAGCTAATGGAGGTGTTGTTAGCAACCCTGGTACTTAGATGCATAACTTTTTTCATTTTAAAAGATTCTTACATTCTTTTCTCTGAGAAGTTGTTACATTTACAGTGTTTGGAGCAGTTCTTTAATTTGGTGTAAACAAGACCTTCAGGCTATAGTGTGTGTTTTGTAACATGAAATTCTTTTCAGCTTTTGCTGATATATACACTTGAATGTTAAGATTTCCTTTCTTACTTGCAGAAGAACTGTGACCAATTAACAGAGTAATACTGCATCAGAATTTGGAGTCAGACAGGCACTTCAGCCAAAGTAAATGCTTGAGAGCTCTCTGAGCTGCTGTATATTGGAAGCGGTGGGACTGGATCAGAAAAAAACCACGTTGTCCCAACATCAGAACTCAGCTTTATCCTACCCCTGACACAACTGTCTGCAGAATATGACATAGAGCTTGGTTCCCATTTCCAGTGTATGTTTCCCTATGTCCCTGGCATTTAGTTCTGGCATACAGTTGCCCTTATTTTTTTCTTCCTTCTCTGCTTGTGACAAAAGCACCACATGGACATGAAGGTATCTTAATATTCCAGGAAAAACAGTGAGAGATGGAGTTAGAAAAAGGACAGGAGTGAGTTGTTCAAATTCATTGTGGTGCTGACTACCCTTATATTTGCATCGTTTACTGTGTGCAGGTTAGAGTTATCAGATTATAATAGTTATCAGTTTTACACATTCATTCCATCAAGGCTTCCAGACTTCTTCATAGCATACAAATTCTTTCATTTTGTTCTGATTCTCTTTGTGATTCGTGCTATTTACACTGCAAATTCTCTTGGCTAATCCTGTTCACAGATCATGTTATAATTTTGTTCAGTAGATCTAAAGAGGCAAACTGAGAAGTAAGAGAAAAACTTCTGTGAGTTACCCGTCCTTTCTTATTACTCAAGCCCTTCTGACAGTTTTTAATATTGTAGCATTTTCCTTCTGCCTGTTCAATTTGCTGGATGTTTGACTTCCATCTTACTCTTTGTCTGTCTGCAAAGGGACTACCTTCAGCACATATTTAAAGAACATAACACGCTTCCCCACTTATGCTCTATAAAATGCTTCCAAATTATTTTTTTTTTTGTTCTACTCTTCTTTCCACAAAAATGTTTTCTGTATTTTTAAATCTAGTTTCTAAAGGGGGAGAGATAAAGCTGAAGAGACTGTAAGCATGGCAAGGTCATAAAAAATGTTAAAGGAGCTGATATTATTGTGGTGTTGGCTACTATGGAGGAGAATACAAAACAGTAGGAAACTCCAGTTAGGAATTCTTCTTGTTCTTAGAACAATTTGTTCTATATTGCCATTGTAAAAGTGTTTGAACTTGCCCTTAGAGGACTCTCTTAACATTCCAAGGGGCTAACTAAACAGGAAAACTAGGGTACTGATGCTTCTTCTGTGGTTAAAATACAGAGTGATAAGATTTCTCGCAAAATTTGGTAAGTCCAAAGCGCATATAATTGCTTTAAAATGCGTGTGTTTTCTGAAGCTGTACCCATAAATAATACACACAGGATGCTGTGTGGTTGTTTACTCCTTCTCTAGCTATCAAGAGGCAATAAGTAATTATTGTTACAATCAACAGCTTGTTTTTTTCTTTTACTTCTCTGTAAATGGAGAACTATTTGATATATATTTATATTACAGCTTGAGTGAGAAAAAGCATTTGCTGAAATCTTCACTTACAAAATTAAATTATGTAGGCTTTGTAAATGCTCATTTAAAAAAATCTGATATGCAATCTGTATGCTGAGAATTCATGTGGTCTTAAAAATAGTTATGAAGAAGTCTTACATAAACTTTTGATTGGCTGAATTGCTAACTAAATTATTAAATAAATTTTCTATGAAAATATTAATTCTAAATAGAAGCAAATGAAACAGAATAAGCAATAACATTTCTTCTTAGAAAAGCTATCTTATTTTTGAAAAACTGAACCCTGACTGATCTTTCATTAGTTATATTTTAATCCTCCAAATATAGACTGTTTCAATTTTGGATAAAATTATTTTGAGAATTCTAACTTCAAGTTTTATTTTTCACCTCATCAGACACATTGAAATGTTTTAATTTTTAAAAAAATTGTTGGTGTCTTGAGCTAGTGTCCTAAGATTAGTTAATAGCACTGAATAGCATATAATTTAAATATATATATGAGTGTATGAGAGTGTGTGTGTGTGTGTGTGTGTGTGTGTGTGTGTGTGTGTGTGAGAGAGAGAGAGTTTAGGGAGGATTATTCACATGATAATAAGGAAATCCCCACAAGAACCCCATAACCCCATGTTATATTTTTTCCCTGTCTAGAACTCTGCAGAATTGGAAGGTTTCAGAACGAACAAGCTATTGTGTGAAAGAGCAATAAACTTGTTCACATTTACCTGGAAAGAAGCTGTATTTTTTCTTAAATTTCCACCCTAATTTCCTTGAATTACGATGTTATCATATAATTTGCTGTCCTAAAGAAACATAACTCACCTGAATATATTTATATTTCTTTATGATTCTAGTTGATGTTTTTATAGTAAAACTAAAAATTAAGTGTGTATACCTGATTTTCCCAGGAGAAGGCAAGCATGCACATCTCTATATTAAAGAAAACTGCAACTTTTTTCTGCTATTCCACTGTGTCTAAATGATTCAGAATAAATCTGCTTGCAAACATCCTTAAATTAATATTTTTCACTTTTATGTACACTTGGTATTTTGAGAGTGCTAAAAAATTGACTGTTGAAGGGCTTTTTCCTTTGATATAATATTTTTAGGTGTTGGCTCTGAAAAAATAAGGATTATTCCATTCATTCTGACTTTTGCCACTTCTGATATCTCAGTGTAGCTATTTACTTAGCTGTCTATGAGAATGAGTGAACTTCAGTTACTCTGTAGATCTAATTTCAACTTGCTATTTTATAGCAATTCTTCAAATAGTAGTCATCCAGACAAATCTGTTCTTGAAAGCTTCTTGAAGGCTAATTACGTATCCTATACTGAGATGCATGTTACGTCAATGAAAAAATTGTAAATCAGGATATAATTATGAAGTTTAGTGGAGCTAGAAAAGCATGAAAAAGGAAATTGAGAAGGATTTTTTTTTTCCTAATGCGGTTACCGTTCTAGTTAAAGTTCTATGATTAGCATAACTGGAATAACCCTGGTAGAGATTTATGCAAACCTATGAAAGATTAATGCTGATTTCTATAGATTTTTCTATTTGAGTAGCTGCCATAGAGTACACAGTTCACTAAAACATTTCCTGTTAATTTGCTGTGGCATAAGATGACTTATTCTCACATATAAAATGTCATTGTAATCATATGTTACTGGGATTTATTCTTCCTCATCCAGTCACAAGAGAAATATAACTGATTGGCACTTTTCCAACAATTAAGTCCTTGTCATGATCCTGGTTTACCCTGTGATGATGATTGTATAACATTCCTCTTTCAAAAACCCTCTGGCTTTGCATTGCCTCTTGAGCCAGGTAACAGCTGTTTGATTAGGCACTGAATCTTCAAGAGGCTTTGCAAATCCCAATAATGGGTGTTGAATGCAATCCTGAATTTTAGGCTCTCTATCCCCAAGGAGGCACATGGAATCCACAGCTTAGTCACTAAGCTCCCTATATAGCGTCTTGAGGATAAAGTGCCATAAAAAGATAGTCTGTGAAACTTCTATTCTGCATAGGTGCCTCTTGTGTCTATGCAATAGGAAATGTGAAACATATGGTATCATATGCTTTCACATCAACTCACATTCGTCATCTCTGGCTCAGAGTGCAGGGAGGCACCCTCATTCACTTGAACTTAAAAGATCAAAGAGTTTTTCAGAGAATAATCAGTTATTGGCATTCTTTGAACGAATGAAGTCAGGACTTGCTCCTGTGCCACTATTAGAGCTGTCATTATATAATAATGTGTTTAGAGGTTTTTGGCTAAGATGTGAAAGGTCTACATTTGATTCTCTTAAGCAGAACAGACTCAGATTCACTTCTCACAAGAGCCTCCATTTGTATATATATATCCTTAATATTTTCTATTGCTTTCATGTCAAGTAGGAAAGTGGAGACAGTTAAAAGATTTCAGTTTTTACATTTGAGAGGAGCTATTTTAGCACGATAAATTGGCAGAAACGTAATCCCTTTTTCCTCTGAATATGAATATAATTTCCTGGTTACTTCGTGCAGGAAAACAGCTTAGCTTAGACAAATGTAAGGCAAGAGAGGAAAAGGAAACATTGCACCAAGAATAAGGCTGTTGTGGTACTGCAGCTTTGAACACACTAAAATACATTTTATTTAGAAGAGTAGTGACATTCTGGAATGAATAATAGTGAATTTACTTACTATGTTACTTAGGCTGATTTCACAGTAAGGTTCTTTTATCTCATCTCAAAGCAGCGTTAGCACTCATTTCCATTCAGTGAAATGCAAACTTACAGTAGCAAGTTGAACAAGAAGGCCAAATTTTTATAACAGATTTACTATGGTATTTTCAGCTCCAAAGAACAGTATTTTATCATGCCCACTCTGTTAGATACTTTCACAGTGCAAGACAAAATATCAAAATATAATTTAAGTACAGTCTACATGTCTATTGTTTTTAGCTTGAAAATGTACTGATAAATAGTTTTTTCACCTATGTAATTTATTGTAATATTTAATTACTTGTAAATACTTATATTATCAGGTTTTAAAATAAAGTATGGTAGCATTTGCTATTGATGGCAAACAGAAATGTTATATATCCTTCCAGAGCTTTGTTGGAGGGTCATGTTATGTCAGAGGAGTCAGCAGTGACTTCTGTACTGCATTTGCCACATAGTTTATGAATTTCAAGTACATATTTGAAAGTAATTTTAAAAAGTTATTGCAGTAGAAACTTGCAGATGTGAGGCTAAAAGAATAATAATCCCCCCCTTTTTTTTTTTAAATGTGACAATCATAACAACCCAAATAGCATACTCTATGTAAGGTAGGTCTTAAGTGTTACCACAGCTATATAAGCCAAGCAAGGAAATCTGCAAAATAGAGTAGAAAGCAGATTCTCTAATAATTTATATTATCTACCCAAAATATAAATGACCTTGATAATAACAGTATATGTGACAGCAAATGATAGCTCTCCTTTTAATGTGTTATGAAGACTGTAGAAGCAGTGAATGTTATGACTCTAAGATGTTTCCTGAGGGAACAAGAAATCTGCGCTTTTCTAAAGACTGACCTATCACCTTGAAAAGCAGTCATGAAGGAGAGCTGCAAATGCAAGACCACTGTCAGGTCAACGTGTCGTGCTGCTGACGGGTGTCTGATATAAAACCCAATTTACAGTTTAAGAAGCACATCCATTATCCTTCTGATTTTAAAATATACCATACATCAGCAAAATGATAAAAGAATGTGCTTAAGAATTATAAAAGTCAAGGACTATTTCATATCAAAAAGTCACAGCCTTTTTTGCATATTACTGATTAAAATTACAGTGAATTTTAATACTCATCTGTGTCTATTTCTTTCAGAAAGTTGAGAGTTTGCATCAGTTGAACTTCAATCACAGTAATTCTACTTCTATTATGTTGTTATTTGGATTAGTCAGATGGTCTATTACATTACTCTTTATAGGAGTTGAAGAGGTTTTTAGAAGTGGGTAATTTTAGACAAACCAGTCTGTCAGTTTTTGGGAAAAAGTACTGTCTTTTTGACCTAATGAAAAAAAGTCAACAATATCAAGCCGTGTTTTTCCTATCATTAGGTTTAAGCTTCATCTCCTCTTGTAATTTGGAATAGAGTAAAATGCTAAAGTTTCCTGTGCAAAGAGGATCTGTAGACTCTTCTACTTAAGAAAGTTTCAGTTCTTGAAAGAGAAAAGTTTAAGGCATTACTGGTTAGGCAGTCAAAAAGAAAAGCATATTACATTTTTAAGATGAGACTGGTTGTGGCACTTGGTGCCATGGTATAGTAACCACAGCAGTAGTGGATTAAGGGTTGGGCTTGGTGATCTCACACTTCCTTTCCAACCCAGCTGATTCTATGATTCTATGATTTTTTTACTTGATGGCCTTAATGGAATTAAATATCAAATTAGATATCCTAAAATAGTAGGAACAAAACACTGATTATTTTACTGTAATGTCCACCAAGGCTGATGGAGAAATGAGAATATGGATTTCTAGTATCAGAGCAGTTTTTACTTTTCAGTACAATTTCCAATGTCATCTTACTTAGGATATTTTAAAATAGCAGTTTTAACTTGTGCCTATATTTGATCATACCTTAGTTTTCCTGTCTTTTTTTTTTCTTTTATTGCTAGTTGAAGTGTTAGCAGCTTAGTACATAACTCTTAATTCTGCAGAACTACTGGGGATAGGATTGCCTAAGTATAATTTTTAACCTTAAAAATTCCTTAGGAATAAATATACTATTGGTTTCATATTTTTCGCGTGGTTTTCATTTTTCAAGAGTTTGTCCAGTCTGTTTGTAAACTTTTTGCATTTCTTAAATCTTGTAGGCCTGTGAATTCCAGAAGGGCTCTAAGATCTTGTCTGCATTTTGGTTTAGTTTAACTTCTACTGGTAAGCATTTTAAAATCATGCTCTGATCTGTGTAGCTATGTTGCTTTTGTCTTGAGACTCCAGGTAGGATAAATGACAGTAATCAAATTTTCAAAGTTGAAATATGTTTCATTAATATTTCTAAGTCTCAGGAGATCTTCTTATGGAGTAATTTATAAAGGCACAAAATAATTGCAATTTCGGCCAACTGGCTCAAAATCTGTTTTGCTCACTTAGTCTGTGTTTGCTGTTATAGTTGTGTTTTCACTTAGCATTTCCTTGTTTCCTGAAGATAGTGTTATCTTAGCTGATTTATTTTATGTATCAAAAAGTTAAGGATGTTTATAATTTAAATGAACTACAAAAAAACACTTTTAGCCTATACACTCTCTGGCAAGATTCTTCTTATATATAATTGCATCAGTCTTCATAAGGGCATCGCAACTGTCATATAGGCTTATGTACAATGTGCATATCTTCAGGTTAATTGCTTTCTTGGAACAGCTGCTAAAAAATGAAAGCAGCTTTGTACCTGCTCCTGAATTCAGCTAGCAGGAGGCAGACCTGTGTAGTTAGCCATTCATTGAAGTAATTTTTTGTGATGAGGAAAGAAGGTCATCTACAACAGATAGCCTTTAACTTGAGTTTTACTGAGAACTGCTAAGAGACGGATAGTCTTTTTAAGTAGTTTTTTGTTGGGGTTTTTTTTGTGTTTTTGTGGGGGTTTTTTTGTTTTGTTTTGTTTTTTTTTCTTTGTGGAGATTAAATGTAGTAGAACTTTTTTGGAATTAATGTAAGAAATTGCAACTTCAGTCACAAAAGTTGAATTTGATGAATTTTTAAATTAATGGAAGTTTTGAAAAAGATGTATTATTCTTCTAATGATTGAGGGAAAAAATCTTGGAGTGAATATTATAGTTCTTATAGTTTCTAATTTAAAAAAAAAATAACATTTATTTTGAAATTTCCAAAACTTAATTCTTCCTATAAGGCAAGTTTTGTAATTTTCACCAAGGTATAGGCTATTTCCTGGTGATTAAGTTGCTTAGTTGTCTGATTTCTCAAGGCTTCCTTACATGGCATGTTTGAGCTATTACAAGTGTTCCAAAAAATGTATTTTTTTACAGCTCAGTGTAAGGTTACACAATCTGCAGGCAGGAAATGCAGGCCAAATCACAGAGTAGGGTCTATGTGCTGAAAAGTAGGGATTAAAAAAAATTACCTATTACTATCATGAAAGTAATAACATGCAAGCAGCCATACAAGACCAGGCTGTGGTCTTGTGTATGATGGACTAATATGAATACAAATTTTATAGAGACTGTATGTAAATTGTTTTGTTCACATATATTATCAGCAGATGCGGATAGGCCATGAAGATAATTTCTTACATTACATGTAATTCCATTATACTGAAAGACATATGTAAAGGGAATATTTACCCCTTTTTTGTGTGCATTTTAGGTTTTTCCAAAGTATCATTCTAGACTGATTATGTGCATGCTCCCTTCCTAAGTGTGTTTACATATGGACTTAAGTTGAAGGAACTTATAAGAAACAATTTTTCTAGACTAATTAGTGCATATTAAATATTTTGGAAAATTTCCAACTCTAGATGAGTGTTAATGATGTACCCTGCAGACTTGGTCCAGATCCCATTGGATTTAATTCCCCTTGCTTCAATGAAATTTCTTTCAGAACTACTGAGCCAGCTTTTAATATTTACTGGAGTAGATAGAGTTCAGGCAATTAGCAATTGTGAATAGGATTTAATGGGGCATTCAGATGATTTATCGAGCTCTACAAAGTTTTACATAGATTGAATTTCTTTGTAGTTGTCTTGTGAAGGGAGTGAAGGGACATCCCTCTACTCATTAATGTGTGTGTGCATTGCAGCAACCATTTTCACCAGCTTCTTGCAAAAGCAGCAGTTTCTGCATGTATGGTTCCATGAGTAGGTGAGCTCATGTAACGCTGTGCTGCTCCTAGAAGTCCTCACTGTTTCTCAGTTTTTTCTCCCCTAGTCCTCGTTTTGCAGCCTGTCTTCTTGTGTCATCTCTCCTCTTTATCCGACACTAGTGTAAGTTGATTTGGCTTGCTAAACCAGCAAAAAACTAGGAACTTTTCTTTCCTTGGTTAGTTTTCTGCCAAATTGTTCAAATGAATCAACTCAGAGAACACTCCTGAGCATGTCACCAGTAAAAGTCAAATGTTGGGAGTATATGTTACGTAGCAGGAAGTGGAGAAAAAGGAAACTCTACCTTTAAGCAGCAGTGAGGTGTTAGATCAGCTTGTTGTGTAGAAATGTTGTGGTACCAAAGCCACTATTGAAGCTTGCACTTGACAATGGTATCTCGAAGAAACACTGGCAGACATAATTTCCTACTTCAGGCAATGGCCTAAGGCTCCAAAGTGTAGGCTTTTCTATAATCACATCTGAAAATTAAAAAAAGAGAAGTCTATTAGGATTAATTCTTTATTAAATCCATTATATTTAGAATGAATTCTTGCTTTATCCTCTAGAGGATTCTTGATTCTTTTTTCTTTGTAATACATTCAGTTTTTACTGGGTGTTTTATTCAAGTGTATTGGGCAAAAATGTTCAGGCTGTGTGTGTATGCACTTTCTTTTTAATTTTTCTTTCTCTCACAAAATACATGAAATTCTACATTCATCATGGTTCTTTTGTGATATAGTTTACAGTGTAATCTGTTGGGTATATAACGTATCTGTACTCTATTTATTCTCTATTGTTTTCATTATCTTGGTAAAGACTTTTTAATTTTCCCATTCCTAGTGCACTAGGGTACATAAACCATTTGGACACGATGCAATATTTCCAATGTCATTAACTAAAAGTGGGAAAATGGTTACATTGACATGAATTTCATTTATTTTGTCTCTTTCCCACATTTACCATTTTTTGGATAATTAAAACTTTTTTTAGCTTTTTTTCTGTTAGCAAATAGGTTAACATTATCAGTATTTTCTGTAATATTGCTATCATATTACTTAAGACTCTCATATTTTCTTTAGAAATACTTTTATCAGAAGACTTTTAATCTGTTTATTTTGTTAGTTTTTACTGTTGTCTCCCAGTTGTGATTGGATTTTTGGGACTAGCATAATAGTATTTTCCTTCTCCTGAGCTGTTTTCAAAAAATCCCTGTGAACATTTCTAGTTCTTGTATTTTTCCTGTACAAACCTTTTGGCTAGCTGTACCTTTTTTCCTATGAGGTATCCATAGGATTTACAAAACGTATTTAGAAAAATTATCAGCTTTGGCTGCCTACTTTCAGAAATATTCACAGAACTATTCAGACAAACAGAATCCTTATGAGTTTTTCCATCTGCTTACTGATTTTGATATATTGATTGGCAGTGTCTCTGTTCTGGTTTGGTGAGAAACATTTTTTTTTCTTTAATTTTAGGTGGTTTTTTTCCATTTTGAGATTGAGAGATTTTTTTACATCATTGCAAATTATTGATAGAAGAGTGTGACATTACTTATTGCTAGGCAATAAGTTAAGAGTTAAGTCAGGATTCTGTGGAAGTTTTCTGAAGAGTGCATCATCTTATATCATGTTCAGTTCCTGTACTGTTGTCTTGTCCATGTCACACTAAAGATATCTTTTAAAATTTTACCCTTCAAAAAGTAATGGAGAATTTGCTCTAGTGTATATAATATGCTAAGAAAGTTTCTTGTTTTGAATGATTTTCCCATTTCTATATCAATGTTGAAAATTAATTGCTATATGTGAAAGATTAAAATAAATATTTGGAGACATTTGGTATTTATGTTCACTTATTGCACAGAGGAGCAATTACTGAAATTACTGATTTTTCAAAATACTCTTTTTTATTATGTTTATTTTTTAAGATACTAGGATTTGATAATTCTAAAGAAGACATATCTAAAGATTTTAATATATGTCATCAGATATCTGATTTATGCCAATATCAGCCATGATTAGTTTGATAATCTCTAACAGCCTCTTTAATCCTCTCTAAGTCTCTTTATTATTGCAAACTCCAGTGTCTGACATCAGTGCTTCTTTTATACCAGTTACAATCTTGCTTAATTTTGGGAATTATTTTTTTTCTGAATGCCTGCTCTACCTGTGCATCTTTGCAGTTTCTTTTTGTGGAAACACTGTCTAATCCTATGCATCTTCTGCTGAGATTTTTTGAAGTTGTGATCTTACCAGTAACAATATGATTAGTTTCTTCCTTGTGTTATTACTAGCTGAAAGTATTCTTTACTGATAAATATAAAGCAAAAGGTGACTGATTACATAAACTGGAAACTTTAGAACCTCAGTTTTTATCAGGAGAAAAGGAAATAATTCATAGCTAGTAATTTGCTGAATGAGTTTAAATGAATTTACCTTCTAATGTTCCAAAATTTTTTGAGACTATCTGAGTTCCCTCAATGCTATTGTACTGATTTGTTGTGTCAATATTTTCAGCAATTTGACAATGAATTTTTAATATTAATATTTGGTTTATAATAATACACTGTTTCATTAAGATGAACCTTCTAAGTAGTCTCTTCAATCCATCTAAGTCATCTGTTGGAAGACCATCTTTTCTCTTAAAAAAAACCAAAAAACAATTCAGGGTAGAAACAATATACTCAAGACTTCAAAGAGTACCTTAAGACTATGGCTATTTCATGCTGGAAAATAAAATGTGAGGTTGCAAGTACTTGGGAATATAACATGCAATATGATCAGCTGCGTATTTTCACTGTTTACAATAATCGCATAAATTCACCAAGAGTGCTCTTGTTAGTCAGGTGGGTAGGAAATAATTTTTCAAAAGAAAGTGTCCCAGAAATGTAAATGTTGTTCATACACCTTCTTATTAGAAACCATTTCCATGGAAGTTTCTAGAGAATATGAAAAAAAGGATAGAAAAATTGAGCTAAATGTTTATAATCAGTAAAACTAAAAATCAGCAGCAGGAGCTGGGGTTGTTTAGCCTGGAGAACTCTCTACAACAACCTGAAAGGAAGTGGTAGTGAGGTGGAGGTCAGTCTTTTCTCCCAAGTAATAAGTGGTAGGACAAGAGGAAACAGCCTCAAGTTGTGCCAGGGGAGGTTTAGATTATATTAGGCACTGAAAGAGTTGTCGAGTCCTGGAACAGGCTTCCCAGGGAAGTGGTTGAATCAGCATATCTGGCAGTATTTAAAAAATGTGTAGATGAGGCACTTAGGGTGATGGTTTAGTGGAGGGCTTGGAAATGCTGGGCTAAGGGTTGGACTCAATGATCTTAGAGAGCTTTTCTAACCTAAATGATTCTGTGTTTATATTCTATGATTAGCTGCAGCACTTTATTCTTATCTCCATCAGTGTTACTATTAGTTGCTTTCAGTTGACAGCTGAACTGTCAAATACTGTATTATTCAAAATGAATTCCTCTTAAAAGGCTAGTAGGTCTGATAAGTAAATAATACTAACTGCCCACATGTCTTCCACACCTTTACTTCACAACTACCCAACCATCTTTTCTCTCTGAGATGGTGTAACTGATGTATATCAAACTAAATTGTCAGAAATTTTTCGCAATTTCTGTTTAACTTCAAAACTGCAGTTTCTGGTACAGAGCTGAAGGAGAGCTTCTGCTTTGATTTTACTGGTTATACCAATTTGTCTAATACAAGTTATTCACCCTATCTGCAAATCTTACTGCTAGATTCTGTGTACATCTCAAATCCTTATATATGTTAATCGCATTTGTCAAGGAAAATAGAGCTGATAAAAAAGTAATTGTAATAGCTTAGGAACCAAGTCTTTTACTAGAAATCTAAGTATCTTTACAATTATTTTTAATGCAGAATCTTCAATTTCCTTCATCTTTTTTTGTTGATCCTCACTTCAGCAAAGAATTCATCCTTGTGCTTACCTTGTGGTAAGCTGTGCAAGTTGAAGAAGAAAAGGTGAATGAAGCTTAACATTTTACAACTAGTTTCCAGCTGCCACTCTGCTGCGGTTTCAACTGTACTTTTTACTGTTTACAGGAAGGAGTTTTTCTCCTACACATAAAGGTGGAGAAAACAACTATGAAAATTAAGATGTATTTTGCAATGTGGAGAATCTTGCTCAAATTGCCATTTATCTTTCATTTGTCTTTCAGTAACCATGTTAGCTTATTGGAAACTGTCTCCTCTGACAGAAAAAAATGGCGTGTGTAACCTTAGGACAGCAGACTATACAGTGTTGTTCAGAATAGCCAAATGCCTTGCAGTCTTCATTCTAGTGTCTGTTTTTATATCCAGCAGCAAGATGGACATTGAAAGATGATCTGTTTAAATGACCACCAGCAAAATTGCTGTGAATGTTGGAAAAAAAAGTCATAAAGGTTCTGAACTGAGAGAGAACATCACATCCATTGGAACTATGTTTTCAATGTTTCTTCAAACAGTCCTTCATTTCTCTGTATTTGAAAATATTTTTCATAATCATGAAGGCTTTTTTTTTTTTTTTGCATTTTATGTGGGAAAACGATACAGTGAGGTTGAAGGAAAACAATTTCAAAAACTTCCATGTCTCAGAGCTGTAGTTCTTCTTCATATATTTTTAATCGATTCTCTTGCAATTTACACTGAGGAAAATTATTCATGTTTCTGTATTTTGGCACTTAAAAAAATAGCTCCTTTTCTCTTAACTCCGTCTACAACTAGACCGTGGTAACTGTGTTTCTTCTGTCTTTTCTGTCTTACCTAAAGAGTCTGCCAGGTCCCAACAGAAATATGCTTTGTGATACTGCAAATTGGGAAATTACTGGAATTTTGTTTTCCTTAAGTATTGGTTGATTTATTTAAAAATATTTTGGTTTATGATTAAAATAATAGAAATGTTATTACTTTGATTGACATGGTCTTCAAAGTCTGTCTTGAAGTTCACACTGTTAGTTTGAAAATTAATTCTCTTCACTAGGAGATACTGCTCTGAGAGGCTGAAAGGACATACAAAATTATAATAAACCTAAGTACCTGTGTTAGGAAATGAAGCCCCAAACAAATAATTGAAGCAATTGGTAGTCCAAATGTGTCTTAGGAAATGATAGTCTGAATTTTCTGGAAAAAATGTGAAGTTGAATAATAAAGCACTTAAAGCTCTTAGGAAAAGCTTAATGAACAAGGATTGTGTGTAGTAGCATGGTAAATACATGCTGTTGCATCTGAATTACAGCCTAGGTCAGCCGCCTTCTCCGTCAGTTGCTGCACCGAGATTTAACAGCAAAGCCTCAAGGACAGGGTTACCACACTAAGCAGCCTATGCAGTTTCTGTGAGCCACAAAAACACACAGTATGTGTGAAACAAAGAATTGATGTTTCATTTCATTAAAGTCTTAGCAGTCTGATAAAAAAAATTATTGGTCTAGGTAAGAAGATACTTAGGCATATAGTCAGATTATCCAATTATGGCTGCTTATGCGCAATAATGAAACTATTAAAAATTATATACACAGGTTTCTAATACCTAGACCTGAAAATGATGTTGTGCTCGCCCTTCTACTGCTTCTCTGGGTTCTGAAGTCAATGGTGCTATTCCTTCTTGAAAGAAAGGGTTATGCAAAGTGATTGGCATCACAGATTTTTGGCAGGAGGAATGTGATGTTTTTGTTGATGATTTCTTCCCAGTAACAAGGGGGTCCCCATAAGTCTGTTTGGCATCACATTTACACGTTAGCTAACACAGCTGACTTTTTCTTCATTGGTCTGCATTTCTACATTATATCCAAATTTGCTATAAATGATATGTTTTGCATATATTGTGTGTATATATATATATACACACTTATATACATGTATACAAGTATACTTGTACTTGTCTGATGGGGGGGTTGTTAAATCTATTGATTTACAATCTCTTTTGTTCTTTATTGTTCTTATAAAGTGGCAATAATGATTTGGTGATAATGATTTTATAATTAGAGTGGAAATAATTATATTAAGTGTATAAATAACATGATTCCCTGAGACTTTGCCTCCTTTCCGAGAAGTTAGATGAAACTCAGAACATTTTTATTGTATTGCATTGTTCTATGTAATTGTAGCATTTTCTTGCTTGTAGCACTCAATTTTCTGATGCACTGTGGTCTCTTAGTATCTATATTAAGGAGCTAGGACTCAATAAATAAAAAATGCCCACTGGAAGTTTCCAATTGCTAATTATCAACATTAATAAGCAACCTATTTATCACTCTAGTATGTAATGTATACATTTCAACTCTTAATGTACATAGTTGTGGGGTTTTTAGAACAATTACTTCTGACTAATGTATAGAGACAGTAATATTTAATTTTGATGTATCTGTGCAATATTGACAAAGTTTTGCATTTGGGAGTTTTTTTAATAGTTTTATTTCTGATAATCTTTTCTAGATGCTGTATGGAGCACTTTTGTCATAGTTCCACCTTAGTTTATTTTCTTTTTTTAGTTCTTTGATAAATTTCAGGAATACATTTTTCAATAACTATTGCCTTGTGGTGGTACCCTGAGGTCAAGACACTCATCTGCAATATGGAAATTTTAGATTTTTTCGGAGTTATAGCACTGAAATGGGTGCATTTGAGGTATGACTTAATTCTTATTTAATCAGTTAAAAACATGTTGTCAAGGGTTCTAGAAGGACATACAAGAAAGATGATTAAAATAACTAGATTAGTGCACTTCATTTTGAAACTAGATACCTTCATTCTAGTCCCTGCTCAGAATACCATATGTACCATGTAAAACTACATCAGAAGATGCTAGGAAAAAAAGCATCCCAATGCCATGTAGTCCCATTGTTTTCTGCCAGAATCAGACCATTTATTGTGTAAGGAGTCTGTACACAGTACATTGGAGATGTCAGTCTGAACTGAATAGAGTGTAAATGTGTATGTTACAACGCAAGAAAATGGGGTGAATTAGACATAATTTGACTGAGAAACAGTATAACATCTAAATGAATCACTTCTATTCTGCACATTGTGCATGACTTTCAGTTTCTCCGAAGTAAAAAAGATCCTTATTAATTTTTGGGAATCTTCAAATCACCAAGAAATGAAAATTGTCATTAAGTTTTATATGTTCACTGTGTAGGTAGTTAAGGCTACTTTGCTAGTAATATATAAGAAGGTAACCTGTTTCTGTCCTTTGACTTTCACCCATAAGTATCTTCATGCTTCCTGGTAGACTCAAAACTGGGGGAGATTAGATTCTGCTCCTGTCATCACTCTAGCAGATCAGCTCCTGAGATGCTGAGGAGTATAAGAGGAGGAAATAATCATGATGAGGCAAAGAAAATACATAGTTGGTAATATTTGCTGGAAGATAAAGAAAAAAGCTCTACATCAGCTGTGGAGATGCTTGGAGTGCAAAGAGTGAAAAGATCTCTAAAACTTTTTGAAAACCATGTTTGGCTGGCTAGATAGAATATGTCTTCCTGTGCAAAAATACATCCCTAAGAAGAATCCTGTGAACCACAGAAAAACTTAGGTCAATCTTCTGTGTTATTTCAAGTCTAGGTGGAATAAAAGTTGTCTGCAATAATGAAAAAATGATGCCTAGCCGAATCTATAATCACATAAATATATAGGACAGGAAGGCTAGCAAATTGCTGAAGTGATATTTTAGAGTCTAATTATCTCACATGGAAAGAAACCGAGGAAATTACAACTAAAGCAGTTGGACAGCCTGTGTCAGAGAATTATGACAATTCTAAAAAGAATCTGGGTCTCAGACTTCTTTTCAAAATGGCAAAAAAATCCCCCAAAACACTGTCACTACTCTTGTCTGAAACGGATCAGCTTGCTGAAAAGAGATTTGTAATATTTTAAGACACTTTTAGTAACATGACAGAAATAATGGATCACAAAAAACAATAATAAGAGTAAAGTAAAGGGAGGAGACTTAAACATTCAGTAAGCTGTACATCACTACACACCTGAGATAACATGGTGTCCAAACAGTTATTATCAACTCCTTCACAAATAATCTTTTAAAAAATGATGGTAGAATTCACAGTACATTACTTCCAGATACTTCTGAAGAAAATTTAGCAGTTTCAGGGGAAAAAAAAAAAAAAGGATCCTTCAGGAAAGGTCTTAAGGCAAAGAGCAATTAAATCGACTTAAAGCCATTTCTTAAGTCAAAGCACACATAGAAGGAGCCATTCTTAAAGAAAAGCATAGGCCTTGGTACTGGATAGATTTTAAACTTGCCATTGAAGATTAACAAATATCAACATGTGATTGCCAAACTAACAAGTATGAAGAAGATAACATCACATTAAGAATTCCTTTTGAAGTTAACAAGAGGGTTCCCCATATCTTCCAGACCTCATTGCCCTGAATATGCAGCAGATTAATTTATCCCATAGTAACAATGCTGTCTGGATTAAAGATGCTGCCTAAGATTTCCAGTATTGGGAATAGCTGTATTCAATAAATACAAATAGTAATAGGAACCCAGACAGTATAAAGTTTTTTGTTTAAATGTTTCATATGTTGTGGTCAAGATGAATATATTTTCATGCAGATTTAGTCAACTTCAATAACAGTCAGTATATCTTCCAGCTGTGCTGAAATTATTAACATCAACATAATAAAGTTTTATCACCACCTTTTTGGACATGAAAAATTATATTTCAAAGAAAAAGTATGCAAACAAACAGTCTAGGTAGTTACGAAGATTGAAAAAAAAATATTTGGAGAATATCAGTTACTACAGAAAGTGATTAATCCTGCATTTGCAAATATGAAAAGCATTTCAAGTAACAAAATTATGGAAGTAGTAGGATTATAATCTATGTAAGGTACATCTGGCCCTCCACAATTGCAACCTAGCTGCTGTCAGTATCTGTGAAGACATACTCTGTGAGAGCTCCTTTTCACTTGCATCCTACGATTTTGACTTCTGATAGGAGGCAAACTTGACTGTTTTTCACCAGGGAAAATTTTAGCTCTCCTTGGGAGATTTTGTTTACTGCTATGCAAAGCAGACAGAGATTGTTAAAACCTTTTCAGCTGCATGCAAGTTGAATTAAATAACTATTTGTTTCCTTCTAGTGTTCCTCTTGTGAGGGAATGATTTGAGTTGAACATCAAATAAATCCATCGATCACCTGTCCCTGAAAAGAGGACAGATATCTTAACAGGCTAATAAATACCTTTATTAACCAACATAAACATCAAGAGAAAGTAAAAAAAAACCTGCCATACAGTAGAATACCTAGTGCATTATGTCCTAAATTCGAATCTACTTGTTGCAATGTGTAGATTTGGCATCCAAAAATACATATGCAGCCATAAAGCATGCTGTGGTTACTTTTACATCAGGGAGCAGTGCAGGCCAATAGGAGAGGATCACCAAAGGAAAAAAGCTCATGCTGAGGATATGATGTTTTACACATTTCAGGGATTCACTTTTCCTTATTCAAACTGACTTGTCTGAAAGGAGACTAGTTTACTCACTTAGAAACTGCTTCATGATGTGAACTGTATTTGGGTGTCACTTCAGAAGCACACTTGTGATCCCAACTGAAAAATGAATGCAAATGAATTCACGGTGAATTTATATTTTCCTAAACACTAGACTGCAGATGGAAAGATTTCCACAATCAGGAAAAATTTAGAAGGCTTCCAGATTTAGTGCAATTGATGCACTGGAAAGCTTTGTAAAACTAACAAAGCAAGATTGCATTCATCTGGACTGGAAGAAGGAAAGAAATATATTAACAGAGAAATATATTAGCAGTTGTCACTCTTCGCCCTTTGCATCAAAGGAAATCGCTTGGCAAGCATCAGGAGAGAAATCTAAATTATATGAAATAGTTACACTATATTCCAGCAGAGAATAAGAGATGAAGGACCTTCCAAGAACAAAGTGCTGTAGAGCAGTTTGTAACATAGGCACATCTGTCTTATCGAAATAGCTTATCTTTTTCCCAATCAAAAATAACATTTCAGAGGTGATGAAATAGAGTAATTCTGCATGCAGCTTATGACTTACTTTCAGTAGTGTCTCAAGGCAATAACAAGATACAGTATCTTTGTACAAAATCACGTGTCTGATTTTTCTTTCAAGTTCTAGTGCTTTAGAAGCATTTGTAATGTTTGCTGACCTATCAGTAGTTTAATTTGGGGGTCTAAAAATTGATTTCTCTAATTCTGACTGTTGAAGCTATGAGATGGGCTTTGATCTGTTGTCCAGATTTGTGCAGTAACTCCAGAAGCAGCTTTTAAGCATTAGATGTGGCACCATTTAAAGCATATCAAGAGACGCACATGTGAAGAAATATCTCCCTGTTTCTTTTTGAACATAAAACGCTTTTGTCTGATACATGTTGATGGATCTTGTTCTTTTGATATTGAGTGCTTATAATACTGATACTAAATAAAAGGAATTAATGTGGAACCCAGGAGTACCAACTGGGACATCTTACTGTGCCTTTCCTATCATTTGAAGTTTCTCATTCAATTTTTGGTATGTCTGCATAGCAAAAACATGGTTGTAGAATGTATTAAATCGCCTATGTTAGTTTAATCAAATTAGTATCAGTCAATTAAGCAGTGCAGTTTTTGTTGCTTATTGCCAATCAGAGTAGACACTCTTGGGGATGCCTGATTCAGATTTTGATTGTTAACACTTGCTAAGATTTGTGTTTCCAATTCTTTATTACTACTACTATGTTTATTTGAAAATCTGTGGATGTATCATCAAACAATCTTATCATCCTACTTTTCTGTTGTGTTGGCAAGTAACTGCCAAAATGTTTTTTCATGCATGATTGATTGTCTTGATGATGGGCTTGTCTGTGTTACAAGTGTAGAAACATGTAAGGCACTTCTGTGTGTGCTAACTCCAGAACCACAAACTGTGGATCACAGCTTTTGCAGCTAGACTTGCTCTCTGGGCATGAGTTGTAATAATGCGGTGTTGTGCCGATGCTTGTTCCCCCAAGTTAAGAGCTCTGTCACACTGTGTGGATGAGGGCCTTGTGGTTGATGGTTCTAGTAAAGCTTTGTGTGTCAACATGTGCTAGATATATTATTTGGCTGTTATTCCTGATATCTGGAGTATTTCTTCATTGCATGGTGTAGTTCATTTGACTTATTTAATAAATCTTGCATTTTGCTTGAGGTTTACATTAGGATTTGGCAGCAGCTTCTGCTTCCTATACATAAGGAAATGAATGGTGATCTTTCCTGTGGGGAAATAAGTGGATTGCCAGTTGGACTATGCTGCATTAACCAAATTTAACACCAGTACAAGAGAAGGATGAGACCAAGACCATGTCAGTGGTTACACAAATAGTTCCTTGATGCCATAACCTTTACATCTACCTGAGAAAGTAGCTTGTGTTAGTAGACTACATTCTGTGGGTACAGTGCAGTTTTATACAGATATATTTTTCAGTTTGAATACAAAGAATTACGATTCATGATTTTATTTCTGAAAATTTCATTCTTCAATGTGATAATATGGCATTATATTTTCATGGAAGACTGCATTTTTTAGGTAAGACAGTTGAATGGTCATATAAAATTTGATCCCTATAGCTTCACAAATAAATTTAATGAAATATTTTTTGTGAGGAAAGAACGTAAAAGGCTCAGGTTAATTTCCAGTCTTCCTGTACAGATCTTGGGAAACAAAAAAGTGGAACTTATTTTGTTCCTCTCTGTTGTCAAATAAATGCATTAACTTGGGTTAATCAATTAAAGATGTGACTTTAACCATTAAATTTGATTACAGTGTCACTTGTCTTTCTTTTTACATGAATTTTTATTATATAACAACAGTCCAATTTCTGTCTGGCTTAAACTGCTTATGTTAGTGTTAGTTGTAACGAAGATCACCAGTTGTCTTACGCAGGCAAGTGTTCAGGTCCCTGAGTATGCATACAGTTTGACACTCAGGTAGAGAATGTAGAAAATCCAGTATTCAAACAATAACTCTTTAAACCTCGTTTCAAATAATTTTTCTTAGTCAGTTTCCTAATGTGCCATCATTGAAAAATCTAAGAATGCAACCTGATACAATGATTTTAAATGCCTGTGAGTCAATGAAAGAAATATGGTCTTTCTCTGTTTTTTTTCCTTAATATATCTTTTATCTTGTCACATAGTTCAATAGCGCAGAATTAAAATAAATTATTTTTGCAATTATCAGACTCTTCAACTTCTTTTTGGCATTTAACGAACCTCAGAAGTTGTTATACTTTGCCATCATGAATATTAGCCTTTAATTAACTGGAACGCTAATCTTAATCTTTCTAGTTATTTTACAACAAAATATTTTTCTTAGGTTGAAGAAGATAGTATTTGTTACTGTTTTTCCAGTAAATGGAATACTTTCAGAATGACCTTTTTATCAGTAATTATAATAATATAAAATGTAAGAAAGCAAAGCTCATTATCACAAAGGAAAGCATTGTGTGATTACTTTTTGTATATTTCACTTGTCAACATAAAATCACAAAGCAGCCTCAGCTGAGAGAAACTTATAAAGATCATCTGGTCCAGGCCTCTGTTAAAAGCTGGGTCCTTGATTTGTCTTTTTCAGATCCTTGCCAGGGCAAATCAGATATTTTCAGGGAGATGCCACCACTTCTCTGAGCAACCTATTCCAGTGTTTCCTTTTTTTCTGATGGTTTTTTTGTTGTATCCAGACACAATTTCTCTTGAAGTAATTTGCACTTGTTGCCTTTTGTTCTGTGCATCCTTCTGAAGACAATATACGTCCATCTTCTCTCTGTCTCCTGGGTATTAGAAGACTGTGGTTAGATCCTCCCCTGAGCCTTCCCTTCTCTGGGCTCAACACATCCAATTTCTTGAACCTTCTGTCAAGATCTCCAGACCCCTAATGTTCTTCATGGTCCTCTGCTAGACATGGACTGGTAGGACCAGAAGTGGACACAATATTCCAGGTGTGTCCTGATCTGTTGCCTATACCCTTATGGATACAATCCAGGGCTCATTCTGCATTCATTACTGCAAAGACTGCTGTCTCAAGTTTAGTGCTTCCCATGAGAATCCCCAGGTGCCTTTCAGCAAAGCTACAGCCCAGCTACTCTGATCCCACCCAGCTTGTACTGCTGTTTGGAATTTTTTTATCTCATGTGCAAGACATTACATTTATGCAAATCTTATTGGCCTGGTCTTCTAATTTGTGAAGGCCTGACTGCATGATGGCTGTTTGCTCTCCTCCCAGTTTGGTATGATGCACAAACTTTCAAAGCAGGCATTCAGTTCTGTCATCCACATCCTTTGTAGAGATGTTGAACAGTATCAAACCCAATACCAGCTTCTATATCTGGAAATCAGGGACCAGTTTTGTTTTCAGAAACTGTCACATTACAGCTAGGAAGGTCTTAATGAGTTATACATGGAGAATTAATAAATCTGCATGAAGAAAAGACCTTTCAAGAACGGTCATTCAGCTGTTAGGAAAGACTGTTCAACAGTTTTCTACTGTGAGAAATATATCTTCTGTGTGAAAAGCAAAAAGGAAGTAAATTTGACTTTGTTTTCTGGAGAACTTGACTGGCCTAGGGCTTTTGAGACACCTTTTCACTCTGGATACTCTGTTTCAGAATCTAACTGCTAATTTTTTATTACTTTTTAATAGCAATTAATCTGAATTCATGATTGGCATTCTTGTATTGTGATAGGCTGCAAAAAGAAAACAAAAAGAATTTTTGTCTCAAAAAGGGCTACCTAAAATCTAAGTATAGGAAAATAAATACATGAAGCAAATACATCAGGATCAGGAATTACAAAAAAAAAAAAAAAAAAAAAGACAAAACTGTACACATAAACTTTTCCTCAGGCAGACTGTGCATGACTAGAATGACCCAAAGAGATGTTTGCATTAGAGAATCCTGCTCAGAATACCAAATGTGATAGTGGTAGTCTCTTTAGTAATGAGATAAAATGGAAAAGAAACTGTTTGCAAAAGGTAAACAGTACTAGCTCAATGCAGCCACTCTAGTGAATGTCTCATAATCTATATTTATCAGATGCCAATAAAAGGAACAAGTCTCTATGGAATAAACTTAAAGCAGAGCAACAGTACTCTTCAGTCATGCAAGATACCATATCTTCAATGCAGCGACAGTGCCACTGTCTTCCTGATTGCTGATATTTCTTTCTTCTAGACAGATGTTAGTCTCATTCCTGTGTAGATAATTTCATTCCTTTGAAGTCAGTTGCTCTTCCTGTTATTTAAAGGTCTCTGTGCCTATTGCAGACCAATCTGACAAGAAAAGCATCTTGAAGACAAAGGGAAAAACAACATCTCTCTCCTGAGACTATTTTCAAGTATGTGTAATGCTACTGCTTCTCTAGCTATACACACTGCTTCAGTAGTCATATAGTACCAGATGTGTTAGATGGGTAAGAAAGTCCATGAAATGGAGACAATAATTACATGTAATATTGAAATTAGAGAAATGATAATAGATAAAAGTTATTAATGGAACTTCTAAGAAGTGGGTTTAGGGCTAACCTTATTTAATATTTTCATTGAAAAAAATCATGATTGTATAATGAAATTTAGAGTTGGCATAATGTTTGGAGTTGATATTAAAACAGATGAAGATCATGGTGTCACATAGATAGAAGTGGAAGCCCCTGAGAACTGGTATAATAGAAATGGAATTAAATATATTAGTACAAAGTACAACATAATGCACTTAAAACTAATGACAAGAAATTATGTTATTACCATAGAGCTCATCAACTGGAAAAGATAGTTGCTGGAGCAGTTAATCAATGTAACCAATCATGTAACCAATGAGATGCCAGTGTGATGTGGCCATGAGAGACTAAATGTAAGGCTAGCAGATCTACCAGACACACTGTATCACATGAAAAGATAATACTAGATAATAGAAGTTGTATTTCTGGTCACTGACAATAAGTGTTTAGTCAACCTGAATAGATTTCTTTTTCATCAATTTTCCAGTAAGATCTTGAATGTACAGAAACTTTAGTATTTCCTACACTGACTTCTGGCAAAGAGTTCCAGAAATCCACTATTTCCTGCATGAATACATAACTACTTTTGTTTGTTGCAAACTTTTTACTGACTAGATTTTTTTTAATGTCCTGTGCTTTTACTGAAGGAAATAGTGGAAAATCTGTCCTTATTCATTTTCTCCATAATGTCTTGATTGTATAGTTCTTTATTTTATTCCGCCTTAGTAATCATTTTCCCACTTTATTCTGTTCTTGTAAAAGCAATTCCATACCCTCAGTCATTATCCTCCTCTGAACCTTTTCTAATTCTACCAAATCTTTTTTTGAGATAATTTTTTTTGAGAATTGTAGGCAGTAGATCGGAGTAGGCATACTACTTAAGATGGGGTTTCGAACCATTCTTGTAAGAACAATGCACAACAGAATGGGTTTGATAACCAAGGTACTTTTAGTCCTTCTAGCATCTTTGTTCCTGAATAAAGAACTGGAAGAAGTCGAAATGAAATAAACGTATTTTCTAGAAAAGTCATAAAGTTGCGTTAGGAAAAGGGTCATAGTAAATTTACTAACAAGCGTTGGAAGACTAAAACATTTGGTATCAGATAAGATGCAATTTGGGATTGCATTAGCTACCTCTAATGATGATGGTCTGGGAGAAATATTTCAGATTGTATCTCATGTAGTCAAGACAACATATTCTTTATCAATAATGTATCTTAAAATTTAATATAACAGTGACTTCTAATACTGTACAGCAAATAAAGTTTTAAAGGATGTGTGAACGACCTGTTTGTGAAAAATACACAAAAAGAACAGAAGTGCTTTTCTAGTGGCCTCAAATGCTCAGTGACTCATAGACTTCCCTGAAATGAAACAAACAAACAAACAAACAAACAAAAGACCAAAAAAAAAAAGTGAAAGTATTTATACTAGTGGCATAGAACAAATTGTTCCTCTGCAGAAGAGTAAGTTTTATTTACATTGGATAGAAATGTTCCAAGTAATTCTTGCAGTATTACTCTCAACTGCTGCAGGATACGTTTACTAAGCAAAGTTACGGCTGTGGATATCAAATCTATTTTCACTGGACGTAGTCTATGAGGGACAGCAGTATGGAACAATAGGTCACAGTTTAGTAGCCCTAATGTAAGCAATTTTTAGGAAAGTACAGTGTAGTCTTAACACTAGCGGACCCCTCTACCTCAGCCAGTGGAAAATGATGTCAAAATACTTTGGAGGAAAAAAGTGCCAAGTCAAATTTAGGTCTGTAGTTAGCTGAGTTCAATAATAGAATAGCAGAAATGAAACAAAAGATGTTACATGTTTGCATTCTGTTCACTGGAAAGCTGAATATCTGTACTGCTAGAAACTAATAGAAGGGCCACTGAAAACAGAGAAACAAATAGAACAATACAAAATACTAGATCTATGATCCTTAAAGCTCTCACTTGTTTTTGAAAATTACACATTCTATGTTATAAAAGGTAGCAAGTTATGAAAGCATTTTTGACAAAAGAGATATGCAGAAAATTGTACAAAGTCCTAATTCCAGATGTACAACTATAGAGTTTCTCAGGGAAGAATCAGTCGTCAAGGACATTTGAGATTAGTTTAACTCTTAGATTCTCTTAGACTCTTTTAGCATTTGAGATTAGCTTTGTTAATTGTCTTAATAGATTTCTTATAAGTACTTGAAATTCTATTATCTTAGTGCCAGTTGTTAGTTGCTGTTAGTACCATATTTGTATGAGAAAAAGGTTCCAGTGTGAGCATTTTGGAACTGGACTGTCATTCAACCTATGCAATATGCTAAACCAGCAGTAACTCAGATAAGGAACTAAGTGGAGCTAAATCAAATTTCCTCACAGACAGAGGGGAGAAGTCTGAGAGAAGACCTTCACTCTTTCCAGTGCTTCATCCATAAATACTGAAGGACTGGGAGTCATATGAAAGCCAAATCCATATCATTTGGGGAAGGGGTTTACTAAAGGAGATTACCTAATCTCATTACCTAATGACTAGGGAAAGACAATGGAAGGTGTGAACAGTAATATTAGGTGGAAATCAAATCAAATTACTTCTAGAAAGAAGCAAACATAAAAAGGAGAAATGCTTAATTTTCCAACAACGTCTACTGCATAATGTCAATACCTTCATGGTGTTTTAATCCTGCTTAAAAGTGCTGTGGTAATGGAGAAATCTGCTTTGAAATATAACTGGTTCTTATGGGACAATCTGAAAATGGCAACAAAAAAACCCAGTTAACAAAACCTGTAGATCACTACCAAAGTGTACTTTACACATGAAGTGAAGTCTAACATGAAAAGAAGAAAGCAAACTACAATTTGAGAGATCAGTGTTATTCTTTCATATCTGTTTCTATTTAAGCCATGTAAATTAGGCTTTTTCTAAAAATATATTACCACTAAACTATGGGGTTTTTTCTTGTTTTGTTTGTGGGTTTTTTTTAAGGTAAGAGGGCCCCCACTTGCAGGATCTCAAAAAGAAAGACCAGCAAAGCCCACAGCATTTCGCAAGTTTTATGACAGAGGAGACTTTCCAATTGCCGTTGAGCATGATACAATAGCAAACAAAATCGCCTGGAAGGTAAGTCATGGCACAGCTGTGACAGCCAGCTGAGCTTATTGAAGTGACATCTCTCATTGTCAAACAAAGTTAGCTTGCAAGTAAATACACTGAAATAATTTCTTAACAAATGGAAGATGGTGGGAAAGTCATTAGAGAAAGGCCCCTGAGTCAGCTGTCTGCCTTGGCTAACAATTAAATTATATGCTGCAAAAAGGAACATGACAGAGTTGCTTTGCCTTAGAGAATTGTCTCCTGCCCAATTCATCTCTATTTTTAAGAGGAGCTGGCAATGCAGCCTGTTTCAAGCAGTCCATCAAAAGATGGAAGTGGCTGGATGCAGTGAGCAGCAGCCATTTATCTCCCACAAATTTCACCTTCCTGCAGGACACTTCCAAATAGAAGCTTTAATTACCTAAATGGATAGGTCAAGATTGCCTGCTCCCTGAAAATGCAGAGCAGAATACAAACGAAGGCAGATTCTCATTCCACAGCCGTACTCGGTCTACAGCATATGTCAGACAGCGTAATCGCTGTCATACGTGCCTCTGTTACAGGCTGACCTCCACTGCTGAAACCATTACAGCTCCGACATTTCTCTGACAAAAGGTTAATTGGCTTCAAAATAAATGTATCGCCTAATGACTCCATTCTAATGCAGCTGTGTTTCTCTCTAAAAGGCTTAGTGATGTTATTTGTAAAACTTGCCAATCTTCTAAGTAACTACCGCAGACTTTTAAATTTAATTTAAAAAATGAATGCTGATCTTTAACCTGCTCCTGCTATTTAATTATTTTGGTTATCATTAATTACTTTATTTTTTTGTCTTATTTATTGGACTAGAATAAGATTTTGCTGGAAGCAGTGATAGTTACAGAAAATGAACATGATATGCATGAACAAAGTATGTCAGATTTGTAGAATGTTATAAATTGTTCATGTCAAGACCATGATACCAATTTTAAATGTAAAGCTATGTTAAGTCAACACTAAAAGGAGGGATTTTGCAATCTTATAGCAATACCGGTAATGAAGCCAACAGGATTAGTTCTATAGTGTGGTAAGTGGTACTATATTTGATATTAACTAGATTTTTAAGGTAGTTTTTTCACTTATTGAAGTAGAGAAGAGAGATTTGCACTACCATTTTGTTGCCTAGGTAGCAGTGTTGAATCAGCACAAGGAACAATTAATAGTTCTTGCACCAATGGGAATCTCTATGCAGCAAGACTTTACCTATGATCAAAATGAGATTCCAGTGCAATTCGGCTTTAGGTAACACTAGAAATTCCCTTACTGGACTAAAATTCACAGGCTTACAACACAGCACTCTGATCTTTCATCATCAGGTGATCACCCAAAGGTGATCTTCAAGCAACTGCAAAAAAATCTGCACAATTTACTTTTTATCTTGAGGCTTTATAATTTCTAATTTCTCAAAATCAAACTGAGAGGTACAGAAAAATTGCCTCATTTTAATTGCATTTTGATATATGTACTTCCCTCATAAGGACTGGCATTCCACTAGATGATGCTAGTGACTGCTTAGTTGACTTAGGACATGAGGAAATGGAATGAAGCTAAATAAGAAGTTCAGATGGGATATTAAGACAAGGTTTTTCACTGAGAGGGTGTCACTGAAACAGATTCCCCAGGGAAATGGTCGCAGTAGCAAGCCTATGAATTTCTGGACAAAGCTCTTAGTCTTATGATTTAGGTAGTTCTGTGAGGAGCAAGTAGTTGGATTCAATAATCCTTACCAGTCACTTCTGTCTTGCTAATTTGTTATCTACAAGCCTTCCAGCCATAGAGGAATGTCTAAAGTAAGTGTTATATTCCTTTATCTGACTGTTGGAGTTGTTTGAAAACATAATACCTTAAACAGTCACAACAGCAGAGTCTCTAGTCAAAGATCCAGCATGTATTTTTTCTTAACACAATTTGCAATCTTACAGATCTAATGTACACCTACCACAGTAAAACACTGGCATTTATCTAGTGCAATGTGGGACTGAGATGTCATGCAACAGGGTTTTTTTGCTATTTCCTTTCTTTTGAAACAAGTTATTGGACTTCAGCATGAATTTGAGAAGGCAGCACAGCAGCAGAGTATTCCATTCGTACATTAGCACAGCTAGGTCAAACCTTATTTCCCTTATTCCTTGCCACTTGATTTAGTCAAAAGTCAATCCAAACGGAGTTCTGTGGCAGGTGCTCAAGAAAACAATACTGAGGTAGTAGAGTTACTCGAGGCTTTTGTTTAGTTTGACATGCAACCATCACAGATTGCCGTGCGGTTTAAGTAGATGAAGCAGGCAAATGGGAGTTTGTTGTTCAAAGATTACATTAGGTAGCTTCTAAAGTCTTACAGGCTGCCCAGTGCTGCAAAAGGGTGAGAATGTTGTTCATCACTGGCTAATATTTAAAGGTACAGATAAATTAAGGTCTGTGTTTTCCACTTGTTATTAGGACATGCATATCCAAAAGACATCTAATGGCTAATTTTGATCAGTTCATCGTATTTAATTGTAAATCTGATTAAATAAGTAAATTTTTTGGAAATATATTTTACTCAATACTGCTTACACTCATGACAATTAAAAGATATTTTGCTAATGAAATGTGTCTAGGCAAAATGTCCTGTAAAAGGTTGGCTGAACTATACTTACTTGGAGATTAAATAAATGGTAACAGTGATATTTTAATCCTGCTATAATTGCACAATATCAATATTTTATTTTGAGAGGTTTGGGGGTTTTTTTCTTGGTTTAGTCATAATGTATATCATGCTTCATTTCATTCTTGTTAGTTCGTCTACCAAGCGGTGCATGAGAGAAAATGCAGGATGGTCTCAGAAACCTGATTTTTTCAGACAAAAGAAAATACTACAGGATTTTGTTCTTTCCTGCAAAATATACTGCTGTTTTTTATTTGCTTCTTTGACTGAAACAAAACCGTAACTGTCAGACATTAAATTTTTTGTATGAAAACACTTTGAATTCTTGTTCACTTTATTGTAATTCTGCAGAGAGAATACAGTCACTTTTAAGCTAGAACAGGAGAATCTAAAATGGTTTAATACCTATGAATTGTGTTAATATGTACCAAAACATATGCACGAATGACCCTTGATATTGTGACAGTTCTGCACATCCCTAATTTTAAGACCATGATTAATTTCCTGTAAGAGCTGGCTACATCTAACTATGGTTGTAGACCAAAATAAAATATAAATTTAAACTTCAGGAACAACACAGAACTATTTCTGAATAATTGCATTTGTTGAATATTTAATTATGAAATAATAGTGCTTTGATGTTTTTTAGCTTAATTATTTCCAAAATGCACTAAATTGCTAAAGAGGCATTCTTACTCCAATTTAATCCTAAGCATAGACAAGATTAAACTGTGCAGATAAACTATGGTGTTTACCTTGGTGCCTTTTCTCAAAAAAAAAAAGGGACCAAAGCAAATTGGATCTCACTATGAGATCATTATAGCAAGATGTGTGTTTTGTGTGAATTCTGAGACTTAGTCTTTAAGTTTAGACAGGCATCTCTTTGAATATTTCTGTAATATTTTTGTAATTCTGGTTGGTAAGTTTTACTATTATTACAAGTTCAAATACACCTGTTTCAACGTAATGGAAGAAAATATATGAAAATATAAGTTTACAACATATTATATACAAGAATGGGAAATCAAACCTGGTTTTAAGGAGTACCATCCAGAGGAAAAGAAAAAGGATTAAAAAAACTCTGATAATTGCAGACTAAAATTGTGGTACTAGAGGCTATAATCACATTTATTTCTAATAGAGGAAGATCTGTTTGTCTTGGTGTCCCTAATGTTTGTTTTCAAAACTGTTAAAAAGTTGTCCTTTTGTCATTTTCAAAAGGTGAATATAGAGAATGACTTGTTAATTATGTCTATGAAAACAAACCCACCTTCTTTCTAACTCAGTATACAACTTTCTGGTTTTGATTGCAATTAAAGTGAAAAAAAAATTATAAAATTAATTCAAGACTTTTCATCCTCATTCAGGGCATGTACATACTAGCCGTCTCTGAATTCTTTGCTAAATGGCATACACTCTATAATATTTTAATATCAAATTTGAAGCCTTTGTTTTTATCCTTCCTCTGTGATCATGCATAGAGGTCTCTATATATCTGTGCTTTAAAATTACTGCAAATATATAATGCTTATGTTTTTTTGATAAAGCAGTAGTTTTTGAGATCTAGAAATAAACAATTTCTTAGGTTATTTAACAAATGTGTGAGGGTCTTTCCAAATATGAAACATTTGGTTTTGTCCACTAGCAGAGAATAAATAATAATGATATGGTTTGAAAATGTGTATCAAACATAAAACATAAATTTTTCTTATTAGAGTTAGATAACATTAGAAAGTGATCTTTTTAGGGAAAGAATGTGTTAAAATATGTATAAGCTCTTTGACTACTTTCCCACAGGTTTTTTTCAGCTTATGTATATCACAATTTTCTTTCAAAATGTAGTAATACATTCTTTTGCACAATCTCATACCAAGCTATGAATAATAAAAGCTCATAGTTCAGGTCTGAAAAGGACTTCCATTTTTAAATATACGATACTGAATTAAAAAAGGTCAGAATGCAATTAAACCCTTGACTAAGAAAGTTGATAAAACCAAGAAAGTATTTCTGAATTATTAAGAATCTGTTTGAAATGCAGTCTCTCTATATCAGACAGAAAGTCATCAGAATGTCTGAAAAATTATTTTTTAGGGAGTGGAGTTAATTATGAGAATCATAATTTAGCAATTCCAGAGAAATGAAAACCAAATTCAGAAACGCAAACTTTCCAAGCAAAATATCAGCATGAATATGATTTCCGTCTTTTGGGGTTTATGTTTTTTTTCCAGAATATGTGTGTTCACTAAGGATGTGACTTTTGCCATTTTAATTTCTCTTCATCTCCTCTTTGCTACACAGTTAATTTTTTTTTCCAGGAGCTTGTATAAGCTAGAGTAACAACATTACTTCTTGCTGACAGTAAATAAATATAGTGGTGAAAAAAAGTGGTTTGCCTTTAATGTGGTGAATTCAGAATGTGCATACACTTTTTCCTTATGCAGACTCTTGAAGGTTGCTTTTAGTAGTAGGGACTACAAATAATTGGAACGTGCCACAGAACTACAGTTTTTCTTAGCATCTCTCTTTCTTCACTTGGTTTTATCAGTGTGCTGTATACTAGTTTATATAGAATTCTGAACTGCTAGGAATAAGCTGTTATCTATATACCAAGAAAAATATTTTTGTTTGTTTGTTTGTTTTGGTGGTGTTTTTTGGTTTTGTTTTGGTTGGTTGGTTTGGTGTTAGACTTTGTTTTGGGGTTTTCTCTATAAAATAACTGAATTTTAAATTTGGTTTTCTTTTCCTGGAAGTGCAATCTTTTTTTTTGCTTGAGGGTTAAGTTTTAAGTGAGAGAAAACAAACTTTTTTATATCAACCAGTATAGTTGGAGGGGAGAGAAGTTTTCTGTTGCAGAGCTTTCAAATAATGTCTTTGTATTTTTCATTTTTGTGACATTGTCTTGGCATTAAGCCACATGAGTAAACACTTTAACTTATTCGCTATGCAGTATCAAGTAAACTTAGGTAACACTTTCCAAAGTTCAAATCCCCAAACAAATTAAAACTAACTGGAGGGAGCTCATTTACCCTGCAGAATGACCCCATTATTACACTGTTGTCCTGCAATTTATGTAATTCAAGAAGTTGAGGGGCTTTAATAGCTTGTTGCCATCATAACGGGAAGGTGCAACTTTCCTTCACCTCTTCTGCTCTCTATTTCTAAAGCATACTTGACACTGGCACTGACGCTTATCAGAGTTCTCTGTGACTAAATTTATCTTACTAACTCAGGAAAAGAAGGTAGGCATGTTTTTTCTTGATTAGCAACATGTTCATTGTCCTGAGAACTTTGATTACAAGACTGTCCATGAGTGCTAATGTTTTGTGTTGGTGAAGAAGAGAGAAATAGTAGTGAAGTACAGTGAAGAATGTGACAGAGTTGAAGGATTTTTTTCTTTCAACAGCAATAAACTGCTAGTTTAGTTTAGCTGTCCATGGAATTGCAGCCTCAGATATCTGAAAGCAAAGAGAAGAAACTACCCATGCAAAATAATACTTTTTTAAAATTTATTTTTAGATATAGACCTATTTTTTCTGCTTCCATTCTTTGTTAAATTATACTTAATATCTTCTTAATAAAAGATATTGAGAGAACACTGTAAGAAAACTTGTAAATCCCCCAGAAGTGTTGTCATGCAGAATGAAAGCTTTCTGAAATATTACATAGAAAGAGGAGCCGTCACGTATCATGCTTAGGCACAGTGGGTACAGCACAGAGTGCTGTTGGTTTATATTTTATTTAATGTCTTTGTTAGTGTTTTAAGAAATAATTTATTTTCTTCTGCAATCGACCTCTGATTCTCTTTCCCAAAGGACTCCTTTTTAAAAATCCTTTTGGTGATCCTTTATAAGCCTGTCTCCAATACCGGTGTATTGGTATAACAGAAGATTGTAGTGTGCATTCAAGAGAAGGCAACTGAAAGCAAGAATTTCTTATGCCAGAAATTGCACATAATAGCATTGAGAAACTGGAAGTATGAGCTAAGGTAAAGAAATAAAGCGTTCAAGAAACAAATTCTAAATGCTGCCTGTGGAAAAAAAGACCACAGTATTTTGACAGTTATAATGTAAAGGAATAGTTTGGAAAATAATAATTTTTTTTTAAAGGACAGTAAAACCCTCCATTTTCTATGGAGACAATAATAAAGCAAAACTGTGTGGCATGGTAGTAAGAAAGAGGAATTTAGTTTTAAACTAAAAATGTAGCTCAGTTGCATAATTTTAAATCAGAAATTATTAATAATCTGTATACTATGGCTTCCTGAAGCAAGTACAAACAAATACTGTTCATAAACAGTTTTGTATAGATATATGTCATTCATCATGCTTTGTGACTGTGATACCAGTGCCCAACTAATCACTATCAAAAGTGTCTTTGCTGATGTGGAAGTGGCTTTATTTCTTAAGAGATTTTTAAAAATCACATGTTGGTTCTAGTTTCGGTTTTTTAACTGCATAATACTAAAAAATAGGCTCATCTTAATGACTATTTACATGAAAACTCCTTTAAATCTCAAGCAATCTTGTATACGTACTACACTTACACCCACTCTATGACCCTAGGTCAGACAAAGAGAGAATAAATGCGATATGTTCTCTAGCGAATAAAACAACAAAATTCTTATTGACTGCAGTAGAATGGGATCATTATTGCCAGATGTAAATGTTACTCATTATCTTGTCCCTTTTTCTCCTTATGATATTACAAATTTTACTACAATCTATGAGCTTTTCATTTATAATACTCACAGGAATCCATTTTGGATCAGCTGTCATAGCATCATAGAATCATGGAATCATAGAATTCTAGGTTGGAAGGGGTCCTCAAGGATCATCTGGTCCAATCTTTCTTGGCAAAAGCATGGCCTAGAGAGGATGACCCAGCAATCTGTCCAGCTATAAATCGTAAAGGCTCAGACAAGTGGGATTGTTTAACCTGGAAAAGAGGAGGCTTCAAATGACCTAATTTCAACCTTGCAATACCTGAAGGGAGCCTACAAGAGAGATGGAGAGGTACTTTAGAAGGGCATGTAGTGTCAGGACAAGGGAGATTGGGTTTAAACTGGAAGAGAGTAGGTTTAGATTAGATATTAGGAAAAATTCTTTACTGTGTGAGTGATGAGGCACTGGAACTGATTGCCCAGGGAAGTTGTGGATGCCCCATCCATGAAAATGTTCAAGGCCAGGCTGGATGGAGCTTTGAAGGTATATCTGCTCATGGCAGGCGGCTTGGAACTAGATGATCTTTAAGGTCCCTTAAAACCCAAACCATTCTATGATACTATGATAATATCCCAAGTTATGAAGGTACTAGAACTTACGATCATCCTTTCAATAACTGCTGATTTAAATTTCTCTCTTATATTTAAGAAAGTGTTAGTTTGGATCTAATTACAGTTATATTTAACAATGTGTAAATTTTATATTTATATTCAATAGGGCTTGGTTTTTTGTTGTTTTGGTTGTTTTTTTTCACCAAAAGTCACTATTTAAATAGTTTAACCATCTTTCATTTGTAACTGAAATAGGACACCAAACTAATACTCTTCAATTTTGGCAACATTTTTTAAGTTATTGAGTAACCCTGCGTTCTTCCGTTTTCCATTCTGTGATACATATGGTCACAGAAAATATTGAAACAGTATGTTTCTGGAGTTTGAAATTTCTACATTGATTTGATCTCACCACTAAGTAACACTAATTCCAACTAAATTTATTCTATTCATTTATGGCCCTGAAATATGCGTTTTTTGTTGGCTCACTACTTTTTAATACTAATCAACAAATCATTTATGACTATGAAAGTGAAGTTCCTTTTCACGTCCGAAGAGGAGATGTCTTTGCAGGTCTTAGAAGAAATGTGAGATGTTAGAGATTAAAAAACAATCTTATCAAAATGCTACTGCAAAACACTGAGGCAAAACACATTTTATGAAATCCCGTAAAAATCAGTGTAACTATTTCAGAACATATCAACACTCTTGTTGATTGTTTTTAGTGTCTGCGTTTAAACTAATATTTCTGGCGAAACACTGAGTTGTGTCACATTATGTGTTAGAGGTTTCTCAATGCAACCTCTTCTTTCTTACCACTTGTGGCTCACAAAAATATAATTTTTTCTAGAGTTAGGTTTTATACAGTCCTCTAGTTCTTTCCATTTTTTTCGTATTTATAATTTAAGAATTTAATGAAATGTCTCTTCTTTACATGCTCAGAAAACATACCGTATTTTTAAAAAATATGACATGTATGTTTGCTTAACAGCTGAATATTATGTTTCGCTTAAAAAAGTAAAAAATGTGTTACTACAAATGTCTGAAATCTCCTTTCTTATAACAACAGTAATGCTGAATCTGGGGACTACAGTTGTGACAGGGTCTAAAACAGTCTTGCAAAGTTTATGTGATTCCTATGGTACAGAGCAGCCATATTTCATTCGTTAATTCCTCTGTGGCTAATTAATAGTTGCAGCTTATCCCAGGATTCTAGAAAACAGCAATATTGTGGCAGTTAATTTACTGATACTTTTTCTCTGAATACACAATTTAAGTCATTCCTTTATTTGATGTAAATTGCCATCTCTTGAAAGTGTAGGGAATGAAAACTCAGCCATGTATCAAAAATAACTTTAATTTAAATTTGCTAAATGACCTCTGAAAGCTAGATGAAAGATTTTCTGCTGAATGGGCTGGTACTCCCTGCCTGTATAATTTATGTGAGAAATTAGTGCAAATGGTTCAGTTTTATGGAGCAGTGCTGCTTGTAGCAAGACTGCAGAAACAATTTTCCCCCAAGCCTCCATCTGTTCTTCAAACCAGGGCATATGCCATCTCATCGAGCTTGAAAGTTAACTGATTTATAACTCCTGAAAAAGTGCATAGATTGAAAAGAAAGGTCGACTGCAGTTATGTGACAATGATTTGCTAGGTAGTTGGATAAAGACAATTCACATTACTATGGACCCCAAAGGACACAAGTGATGTTGTAAGCTTTGGGTATTGGTATATTGACATGTAGGCCAAAACCAAATTGCTCCTCCTTCTTCAGTTAAGCAGATCTTTCTCTTCTTAAAGATGGAAACTTTTTAGAAAGTAAGTGGGTAATATAGCCAAAATGTTTTGGTATACTGTGTTTCAGGCAGAATAAGCTTTTTCTAGCTACGCAGGTTGCCATCTAGAATACCAAGACTTGTTTCACTTTAAGCTACAAGCAGAAACATCCGTCTTTATAAGTGCATCTTGTTGTTTTGTCAGAAAGTTTTGTTCAGTGCCACAAACGTAGCACTGATGAATTTTCTCTGTCCACCTCAAAGGTGATTTCTGAGCCCTATCCCAATTAATGGATGGCTTGTTCTCTGTCCATTAGTTATCAGCCTTCTTCCTTTTACCCAAATATTGCAGAGTTCTCTGGTAAGTGACAAAACAAATGGAATTGACAAGATAAAAATCAATGTGTGTTTGATGTTTTCATTTCTAGTAGTCATATACTGTGACCATTCTGCTTTGAGGCTCAGATACTGAATAATTTCTTCAACTACTTTTTCTTATCAATTCTGATTTTTTTATTTCAGGTTAAAAAACAGCATAGAGTTAAGTGAATTTTTTATTTAAAAAATAAATTTAGAAACAATACAGAATCTTTTAGTATGAAAATTTAGGGCAGATTTTACCATAAAAAACACAAAGCTACAGTATAAAAAGTACATTTAAATAATAGGAAGAGTCATCCTCTACAAGTATGAACTTCTTGCTTGTTGAGGTATCTGTAGCATCTGTTAGAAAAAAATGGCTTTGTAGTTTTCCACAATCATCTGATGTTATGTAGCCAGAGACATCCTGACCTAGCTCACAGAGATGAATATACCTTCTGAATAACCTAAAACTCAGTGAAGGAAAGCAGAGCAGTGCAGATTAACTAGATCATAATTATCAATTCTTGCTCTTGTATAATTTTAGGTCAGTACTGAACATGTGCTGGGTATTCAGATATTGTATATGCTATTGACTGACTATAGATGATGCAAATGTAGACTTAATAAACTGTAACAATTAAATACAAATTGTAAATATCTTATTTTACCAGAAGAGTGTTGAAGAGATGTGTTAAACAGTTATAATGCAACTTATAAAATCATAAATTATGTAAAGGAGAATGTGAGATGTTTAAGAAAACTTCACGCTGTATGTCTATACAATTAATAGAGGAAAGTTCACTTTCACTGAAAACATATATTCTAAAAACATATTCAACTAATGTCCATACTTAGGAAAGGTATTATGGTGGATATCTGTTCTCATCCGTTTTGTGACAAACACTACATATTTTGTTACTCTTTCTTTGTTTCATTTTTGTTGTCTACTATATATTAGGCATGTGCATGGGGAAAATTTATCTCCCTCGGTTCCATTTCATTTCCTATACTTCTTTCAAATCATAAATGAATTCATAATCATTTCAGTGTCATTTTCTTATCACTAGCCTCGATTAATGTTTCACATCAAATTCATGTTCACATCTACTATGCTACCAAGTTCTGGTCTGAGCTAAGCACTGCTCTCATTCCTCACTTTGTTATTCTGCAAATTGATACTGCCTCTTTGCTTGTAATACCTATTTTTCGTAATCCTTTTACTTTCTTCCATGCTGGTTCTTTCAACTGTATCTCCTCTTGTTTAACTGGGAAGACTTTTTCTTCATATTAAGTTATTCACGAGGATAGCTCAGCAGGATCTGGTTTAGGTAAAGAATGCCTAAATGTGTCCTCAAATAGAAACTATTTGGATGAAGATTCATGAAAACTTCCTAAAATAGGAAGACCTAAATTTTATACTTCCTTTTTTTTTTTCTTTCCCCAAATTCTCTCTTCCTTTGAAACTTATTGACAACTTAGTTCAAGAAAAATAAAAATTTGGCATGAAAGAGGTCTGTTCCTGCAAAGATGGCACTTCATGCCTTGTGATCAAACCCACTGAAGCGAAACTTTTGCTTAAAAAATGTAGCATGTAGCATGTGGTGTGAGTTGTACCTACTTCTAAAATGAGGAGATATTTACATTTGTTTTCAGTCATAATTATGTAACTTCTTTAAGAAGTGCTAGTTTCAAATTAATGTTATTGCATCTTTAAGACATTAAAGACCTTAAAAATTAACTAATTTTAAAGTGTCTGACAAAATCTCTGTTAAGGTGATTGAACTGTGGTTTTTTTGGGGAAAAAAAAAGTGACGACTGAGTTTATATTTACATTTCAAACAGCACTGTGAATTTTTGACAGTAGTAGTAGCATGTAGTAGGTTATCAGAGCAAAAATAAATTGTGTTAAATATTTAAATGAGATAGTTCCCCTTGGCTTTCAGCTTTTGCACATTAACACTCAGGAAACAGACAATTGTAGAGAATTATAAAACCTGCAGTTTTTGTAACAGAATTTGTGGGTTGCTAGTGTGCTCTACTGCAATACCATGCAAAAAAAATGCGTCTTTGGTTTTAAAGGAATATCAGCTACATAGTCTCCCTATAATAAAACAGTCTAAATTGCTGTAGGACCTAGTAGAATACTAGGTTAAGAATATCAGAGTTAAAACCCCCAAAAACCTACCTGGCACATTAGACTTAAACATAATTAATTTAAAACTCATACGTTGGAACTGATTTACTATTTTTTCAAATTAATATTATACTTATATATGCAGGTAAATCCATGCATTATTTTAAGAATTATTAAAAAAAGGTAGACAAATAATACCTTAGAAAATCACAAATGATGGTCTTTAAAGAGATATGAATATTCAGATGAAAATTTCTTCAGGCTATTAAGAGGTTAAAAAAGGGTTGCTTCCAGTTTAATCGAAACTTCAGTGTAAATGCAGATCTCTTTAGGAACATGACTTATATTTTAGTGTAGGGAATCTTGTATTATAATGAAGACTAGGTGCACTGAAGTACAGTTGTACTCTGAAAAAGTAACACAATCAATATTGTTCTGTTCTGTTCATATCCAAAGAAATGCTGCTAGGGTCAGAAGCCAGTGGTTGTATGCATAAGAATCATAAATACCTGTATGAGCCTGTACAGTAACCGATATGCACACTCTGTGCTTCTTATCTTGTCCTTTCATACTTATAAGAAGTCCAGTTCAGGTGGGAGACCTCTCCTTTGCCTGGCCATTTAATAACGGCACTGGAACTTTGCTGCTCTTATTATTCCTAGGGTGGTAGGCAGGGGATCCAGATAAAGCTCATGTTGGAGGCAGAAAAATCGTTTTTAACAAAGCTCGGGCTAGAGTGTCTATTTTGCACTTTGGCAAAATGAATTTCAATTTCCTTTGATGTGTCTCTTACCTTGTGTTTCCACTATGAGAAAGACAATATGCATTATTAACTGAACTTAATATGAATATTTTGCTTAATATGTTCACAGATCAGTTCATATGCTTGCTAAAAAAACCCCAAACCACATATTAACCAGGTGGAAACTGAGGTCCTTCATATGTCTGTTCCAAAATCTGGCCTTCTGTTCCTGTGCAGCCATTTGGATGGAAACATGAGCAACTACAAGTTGATAACAAAAGGGCATAGTATACATAAGTTTGGGAATTTGGATGCCATAGTTATTAAGACTCCTTTCAGAATTAAAGTAAACTTGCCTGTTTAAAATTCTTGCTGCTGTCGAGTTCTCTTCTCAGGGGTTGATTAATTTTGAGCTCACATAATAGTTGCCAATTTTCTGATTTAGCTGGAAATTTCTACTTTAGGCTAGGGATGAGGAAAGTTGCTCTTTTTTTTCTTTTAGAATTATATCTGTAGTTTATGTCTTCTTTCTGCTTTAGTAATATTAATTCCTTATATATTTTGGTGCTTTTCTGAAGAGATTGGAAAAATAGCTCTCTAAAACTCTGCAGTAACATCACTGAATTTGCCCTATTCTTTCTTGACAAACAATAAGCAGCATATAGCCAGAGTCATGATACTACAAACCCTCCCAAAATGAGAAAATAATTTAATCTTTTTTAGCTAGTTTATCTGATAAGGAAAAACCTTGATGTTTATTGAATTTAGGTATGGATTTTTATTAATTTTTTTAACTCGAACTTATTCAAAGCATTCCTTTACAAGTTAGATCAGAAATGCTTAGCATATTATTTGCTATATATTTATCATCAACTGTGATAAATTTGATATATTATTTCTATGAGATAATAAAAGAAGGCCATAAAATCATAAAATTCAATCCAGCTACAACACAAGTCCTTAAGCTACGCATAACAAGTATGGAAAGATGAAGTGAATACAACTTCTTGTTCACATAGCTCTTGCCGTCAGTCTGTCAGAGATCTCTTGTCTGCAGACATTCCTGATAAGAAAAAACAAGGTTATATTTATGCTTTCTTGTGCACAGAGTTGCAGCTAATTAGGACAATAAATCTGTTTGCTCTCAAGGGCACGGAAAGACAATCTTTTGTGGATTAACTGCCTCAGAAGGTGATTTAAACTATCTGACTGACTTTGCATGAAGTTGACTTAGAATGCTCAATAGAGTAGAATAGAATAGAGTAGAATAGAATAGAGTAGAATAGAATAGAATAGAATAGAATATTTAAGTTGGAAGGGAGATGCAATGATAATCCACTGCCTGACCACTTCCTGATGCATTAAGTAGACACAGCTAGTAACCGTCGGTAAGAACAATCAGTGAGAGCGGGAACTTCAGCCCATATCTTTTCCCCAGGTAACTGGTTTTTTATGCATTAAGGATCCTAGATCATTAAGCTAGGTTTTTTTAAAACATAACCTAATGTGGTGATACCATCTAATATGGTGACTATCAGGTTATAGTAATCCATCAAAAAGTGACTTAATTTTTAGATATGCACTAGCTGTAGTCCAAAATTCCAGTTACTGGTTAGCACTGGGTTATTTGATGAAAATTTAAAGGTGGCAAGTACACGGTGGGACTGCTAGAATTGTGATGTTTCTCTTAATCTTTTATTTTATCAAAGAGGTTTGCTGATAAAACCTAGAATGTAAAAGTGAGTTCTCTCTAAGAGTGAAGCATGTTTTCTCTGCTTTAATAATTAATTCTGTACTCATGTATATTTCATTATAAAGTGGCAGCCTTTTACACTGCTGTTACTTCTATAAGGAAGTCAAAACTATTCCCCTGTCCTTACACAGGATAGGGGATAATGTGCACAAGTACATGAGAATGGTTTTTCTAAATTTTTATGTTTAAAACAATATCTTCATATCACTAAGAAATATCTTTGCTTATATCCACATTCTCACCTGCAGATAATGAAATTGGTAGTTAAACAGGATAAACCTCCAAGATATTATCTAGATAAAAACTACTGTCTTTTATTGGCAGATGGGTTTTTAAAAGTAGTTATGTCTGATCTGATATGACATTATATGAAAGATATTTGATTCAGGTCTTCCATGTCCTGCCATACACACAAAATTTCATGAGATCAGTAGAAACGTCCACGGCCAACCTAGAAGCTACCAAAAAATATACTGTGCATCTGCTTGGAATTATTTAGTTGTCACAGCTCGGAGTGGTAAACGGG
>VZRE01015489.1:0-91252 GCA_013396775.1 Cephalopterus ornatus | reverse complement strand
TGGGATATCTTTGAGGCTCATAATAACAGAAGCAGACATAATATATTATTTTTCAGACCAATAGCAAGCTTTTTATCTATACCAAGGTGTGTGGGATTTTACTTTTGTAGCTGTTTTGAATTTACATTATTAATATTTTCATTTGATTTATCGTACCTCCTTTAAACACCTGCAGAAAGTTGTATGCTGATAGCATAAGATTTTTTTAAGTAGAAAAAATTATGGAAAACATTAAAGGATTTCATTATCTAAGAAGAGGCTTTTAGTTAGAAATGACATTTAGGTGGAACCAAAATTTTAGCACACTGAAGAGTGATATTTGGCCCTGCCAGTATATTTCAGGATCTCATCACATGGTTGCCTCAGCAAGTTGCTTTTGGTTTCAGCCCTCTCTCATTACCCCTTCCCATCTGACTGAAATCAGCTGATCTTTTTAGGCATTCCCACAGTCAGCCAGCAAACTACTAGCTGTCAGATACCAAGCACCATATTTAGGGTGTGCCTTTTAAATACAGAGGCCAATAGGAATACAGTTGCCTGATTTTGTCTGCCCCTTCAGAGCTCACTGCCTTCCCATCATAAAACTTTGCCAACCAAACAGAAAACGTTCTCAATCTATAGGAGTAGCTTTCTGATTCCACATGTACCTTTGCTGAAAATGCAAATCAATAATAGTAATAAAGGTACTTTAATATATTTAAAATATATATTACGTAATCTGGATAAAATGTAATTAACTTTTAACATCCATGCAATCATTTCATTATTGCAGCTAAAAAAATAATTCTCAGAATCCATCTCTTCCAGAATCTCCAAGAAAAATACTCTTTGTTTCACCATTTTCTGATTCAGTCGACTTTGGAAGCAAAATAAACACATTGCTGTGTTCAATATTGTTGCACAAGAGAATTCACAAGAATGAAATGTGTTCAAAGTTCCTAGAAAAAAATGCAGCAATGCAGGCTGCCAACTTGTTCAATGTCAAGCTCTAGGCAGTATAGCAGAACTAGCAGTAAATGACTCATAGTGAGTCACACTTTAGCTATTTTTGCTTTTAAAGTAATGCCAGGCGCTGTGTTAATATTCAACCCTGAGTAAATTTAGCAATGCAAGAAAACAAGTGTTTCCATGGTTGCTCCTTCACAATGTTTATGGTATATACACAGCCATTATGCACAGGAATTAAGCCAAATGAAGAATATGGAAATGTTCCTCTTTCATTTACAACTGAATTTTTCTACATTGGGTTTCATGACTCACTACTTTTTCCAACTCTGACAAAAATATAAAGCCATAGCTAGCACACCACCGTACTGTTAGTGGTCAATAGCCACTACTTTCCTCTAAACTACAGCTTGTGCTGTGAACATGACTGAGCTGGAAGCATGATAATGAAGTTATGCACACTTTTTTCAGGACAAAACAAGACTGACTTGAAGGCCTCAGTAGTGAAACTAAGTACATCCGTCATGGGTAACATGTTCTGTGACACTTCTGAGGAGGAGCTGGCAGGCAGCAAAGCCAAAGAGGAGGGCTGAAGGGAAGGAAGGAGGTTGTGGCACCACGTGAAAAGGGAAAGCAGCTCCAAAAAAGAGGAAGGATGGTGATTGAGGCTGAGGAACAGTTGGGTAAAATGAGAGAAGTAGTGAAGGGAGTACAGCAGAGCTGGAAAATATCTTTCCATGCCACAGCTGTGATGTGACAAAACCCATATGCAGGCATGACTTCAATGCAGCTATCTACACAGCCGTGTTTTCTGAGGTGAGCAGGCATTTGTGGAATTGTGGAATAAGAGCCCAGCTAATGTAGACATCTGACATGGCATCACAAAACTCTGCTGGAAATTAGGAAAGAGGAATTTAATCTGTGTTGTAGGAAAAAAAACAAGACCCACAAAAAACCCAAAGTAAAGGTTAGGTGAATCGCTTAGTTTGCCCACACTATTAACAGAGCTGCCAAATGATTACATATGATTGCTTGTTAAACTTTTTTGTTCCTATTTTAATACAGTGATTTATTCATTAGTCTTAAATTGCAGTAATTACTATTTTTATTGTAGAAGCTGATAAAGCAATCAGAAAGCTTTTACATTTTTCCCCTTGAAGGAAACTGCTTAGTTTTTCTGCATCAAGTCTTCTATATTGCAATAAACAGGGATTTTTTCCTATATTTTCCTGTCTGATTATGAACTAACCACTTAGTTTATACTCAGAGTTTATAGATGGATTCTCATGAACACCCTTCCTGCAAAAACTTCTTTTGATTTCATTAAGTCTTGGCTTGACCCTTAAACTTTCAAACAGGGAGTGAGGGAGAATACTTAAGGCTGGGCAAAGAACTGAAGCAAACTACTAAAGTTGAAAATGATGAAAAATCCTGTTCGGTGGCCTCCTAACCCTGAAGGCGTCTATCTCCAGTAAGCCCCTCCCAGGTTCTCCAGGGATCTGAAGATCTGACTTCTGTACTTGCCCAGAGCTGCCCCAGCCCAAGTAACTAAGAATACATTGCTTGTCTTGCAATCTCTTTGGCTCTTGAAAGGAGGCAGAGCTCCATCCAAATGGAAGAAGAGAAGGTGGTGATGGAGATGTAGAAAACGCAGTTTTCCATTTCTTGCTGCAAGAGTTAACTACCGGAGTACACAGTCGTGCGCTCTCTACAAATCCTTCCCAGCACCCTTCCACTTCCAACTGCACGCGGTGGACATCTTGTACCAACTGAAGGACTATGGAGTGCCCTCTGCAGACCAGCCCGCAGCCAAGGGGTTGCTGAAAAGACTATGAGCAATGGTATGATGTGAGATGTAAATTCCATTCCATCCCATCCGGCAGCCTTACTCTGATGATGAATAATAGCAAATCACTACAGAGGTCACGAGGCAGGGAATGCTGACAGTAATGTTTTCCTGGTATTGTCCAGCTTCCAGTAATCTGGTCAGGGACATCTGGAGGATCCAGAGAGGAGTCAAACATGTCATATTCCTCATAAGGGCTTTTTTTAGGCACTTATTTGGGAATTTATTGGCATCACTTCCTGGGCAACTGCTGCAGTCACAATGCTATGATATAAAACATAAGCACTCTCACTAACACTCCACTAACTACTTCTCTCCCTCACCAGGTATTTTTAGTGCCTTCTGGAACCACCTGTTAAGCAACTTGCCTTTAATCCTAAGATCATTCACTGTAAGTCTGGTAACACACATCTACATCCACATTTGAGATGTTAAGACATGATAAACCTATCCCCACTTGTTAAGTAAGATGCTGTGTCTGAAATTAGAGCTAATAACTGCTGAAAGGTGACAACTTAAAGCACTCCTGAGTTGTGACAGAACATTTGAATGCTTCAAGCCTGTTTTAGAGTAAGTGTAAATGCCAGCAAAAGCGTTTGACTTCTGTGACTTAGTTGTAATGGTGACTGAAAGCAGCATCTCTTAGGTTACCCCTGAGAGACAATACATACAATTACCACTTCAGCTCCCCGATAACATCAGTAATCGTTTCAGACTCTGAAATTCCTGAATCTACAGATTAGGACCACAGTCTGTGTCCTCTCCAGCTACATAATGCTTGCATGGGTGCTCCATCTCACAGTACAAGCGATTCATTCCCTTTGCGTTACTTTATAGTTGGCACTTTTTTAGTCACCTTATGCAATACTGTGATTGACATATAGATGTAAAGCACTCTGCTGACTGAATAGATTTGTCACCGAACAAAGCTGTTCAAGCAGGTATGCCATAACCCTCCTCCTGGGAGCTAAGGCACTTAACTCCAGGCTCTGACATCCAGTCTGAGGTCTACAGACCTAAAAGATAGGTGTTGCCATCCTTCAGAGCTTCTCTAGCTTTCTTCCACCATTTCAGCTCAACAGGCTTGGGGTAGTGTGAAGATCTCCAGTATATTAATGGCATAAAAGTCAAGTTGGAAAGAAACCATGTCTACTGTGAGGTTATTGGTGTCTACGTCTTTCAAGAGGGAAATGAAATAATATGGATATCAAAAATTACGGTAAGCAGCCAATGCACGTGAACTTCTGCTATGGAATTAGAGGTTGTTTATTAATTTTGCAGTACATTACTATTTTGCATGTTATTATATGTGGCAAGTATAGCTCAGGGAAGTTCCACTGATTTCAGAACCTACACTGATGCTTACCAAAGCAAAATCTAGATCAAATACCTGCTGCTCTTCTGAAGGACACAGCACATGGCAAATAGTTTCAGGACCCATAAGAACACCAAGCGTTTTCCCTTCTCTGAACTGGAGTATTTCAGAGTTACCGTGCTGCATGATATGCACTGATGGACTATTATTTAGTCACAATTATCTCAGAACTACTTCCCTGTTCTTCCTCAAATGCTTTCTGTACTGGCACTCAATATAAGTGCATTACTTGAAGTAGATTCTACCTGAAGCAGTATTTCCTCTGTTCCTTGTGCACACTGGTGGCACAAAGTCCCACATATAAATGATTGAAATAAACATATAGAAAGAGTAAAAAAAAAAATAACCCTTCAGATCAATATTCAAGTAACAGAAAAAATGACTAAATAAAACAAAGATCCCTAAGTTTAAAGCTCCTTTGAGTTTTTCCTCCTTCCTTCTCAATATCATAACTTCACAGTGAGAGCATCTCATGGAAAAATTTTAACACTGAGATGCTCTCCCTTTCCTCTTTCTTTGATTTCTTCTCCATGTTTCTTGTTCTTCACCTGTTTGCTTGTGATCACACTTGAAATGTAAACTGTAAGCTCATGGCACATGAATGGAATTCCTGCATCCTCTGACTTTTAAATTTTTCTGAATAGCATGCAACAGATACAATGGTAAGTAAAATTGTACTGAGCTGGCAGAGGCAGTCTTTGCGTTTTCACTGCCCATATCTGTGCAAGCAAAATAGTATGTATTATTACACCATGAAAGAAGTGAGTGAATACTCTTAGTGATATCACTGGTATTTTATTACCAGAAAGACAAATTTTTCATCGAGTATAATCCATCTATTGAACACTTCAGATACAGGCAAGGTTTAGCATCTACCTCTATGCTTCTTACTAATCTGAGTTTCTAAAACATTTCTGATGAGTTCAAATACGATTAAAAGACATGAGATTTTAGAAGTTATCGTGTTGCACAACTGGATTACCATGGAGTCAAGAAAGACAGGAACTGACTGAATTGAACTAAATGCCACTGAGGGAGAACGTCTCTTTAAGCTTCGGTGCAGTGTCAGAACAGGAACAATTAGCAAAAACTTGCTCACAGAGTTATTTTGCTGAAAAATTCTTACCATCTAAGCAAAGTTCTAACGTTTTTCATCATTATTCCAGTAGAAACAAAGGGGGAAAAATACATTTTAAGATGGCATTTTACTAGATAATGTGATTGAATGCAACATCAAGGAAATGGAAGTAGCATCTAGAAGATCCCTTCCTGACCTATATGTTCATATAAACAGTAAAAATGTCGTGCTGGCAGCCATCAATGTGCTCACTTAAGGGAGAATTATTCCATGGCAGTAACAATAAATTACCCTAAGTATTATCCCTAAGTGTATAATAATAATAAAAGATTATTTCAATATAACACTCTGTTTCCTTTCTAGATTTTATAGACTCAGTGCTGACCTGAAAGCCAGACTAATATAAAAGCAAAAATTACATCCTGCAAAGACTTTTGCAATGGTATTCAATGTAGATCTTTTAAAAATGTATGTATGGATCATAAGACAGACACAGAAAGAGAGAAGAAGATCGTACCCTCGAGCATTTGCTGATTAGAAAGGCAGATATTTATAACAGGAGAGGTCTATATCTGATGCTTTTTCTGATTTAGATACCTCCTCCCTCAGCTGAGTGCTTTACTATAGGGCTAAAGGGTCAGTGTCCCTCAGTATTTCCTTCTGCAGTTGTTGCCATTTTTATATATAGTTAAATACACACTGGACAGAGAGAGAGGGGGAAACTGATTCCAGAGCTACAGGTCAATCACTTAGTAGGCCAAGAGTCAGTCAAATTCTGATTTGAAATCACCAAGACTGAAACTCAGGTCTCTTATAATCCAGGTTACTCTCAATGGAGAAGAGTTGCTTGAGGGGGTGGGTTGATTCCTCTTTCATTTCAGCTATGAAAGAGTCCACATCAGATCTCTAAACACCAAACAAAGAAACTTCTTGTTTGGATCAATCACATTAGAAAGGCAATTATTTCATCAAAGAAACCAAACCTATTGGCAATTAATGTTCTTCATTAATCCACTAACAGGATTATTTATTGTCAACACAAGTTTCTGCATTTACAGAATTTTTGACCTGAAAAAGTAATTTCAGATTGCAGAAGAAAAGTTCTGATGGTTTCATTCATTCTGGAGTTGGTCCTTTACAAACTAGCAAGGACACTAGCTGTAATGGTAATTTTACAATTTGGATATTGATCTTGGGTACCATACAGCTCCTATTGCTGCAGTATGTGAGCATCCTGTTCAACTACTTTGTTTCTCTAACTTGTTTATTTGTCAGAAAACTCTGTGAAATAGAGTAACTCATTCCATTCACAGGCCCTCATCTCCTAATCCTTCAAAACTACAAGTGGGCTAGCTCACTCTTGAGCAAGTCAACTAATTCCTTCCAGAAAATATCCAGACAGGACAGTTCCAAAAGGACAAAGCCATGGCACATTTCTCTTATCAGGATAGTCCTTCAACCCTACCCAAAATTCAGTTCTCATTCACACAAATGCCAACATATTCATGTCACTCCTTCGGGGTTGCAACTTGCTACCTCAGCATCATGCCATGAACACATTACTCTGGCAGCCTAAAACACAGCTCTTTGAACTGAAAAAAGCACAAAAAGACAATAATGATGTTTTAGTGCCACAAGAGATGCAGAGCACTTGAGTGTTTTGCACTCAATTGGACATGGCTGTTTTGCTCCATAGGGTACCAGCCCAGCGCAGCATGGATTTGAGCCAGTCCACATTCCTTAGTCTCTTCTTGCACAGTCCACAAACACAATACACACATAACTTAATTACAGACACAGCTGTAAGGTCCAGACCCACAAAGATTTAGGTACTTAACTCCCAGTGATGTGTTCTGAAACTAAATGACTTGATCTAATACAAGAAGAGGGAAACAAAGCAAAGAACTAAACCTAGGTCTCCTGAACTTCAAATGACCTTCCTAAGTGCTGAATCCTCTTTCGTTTCTTTACTAGTCAAAGGCCTGTCTAGAAGGAATTTTGCATAAATGAAAAGATCATATCCCACACACACCACTAAGCTGTCATAACACCAATCCCACTTTCAGTTGGAAATTTCAACTCTTGTGTTGAACTTGTTTTCCCATAATTAGTCAGTGAGGGGATTTTAAATTTTTTTTTTATGTTAAAAATATAATGAAAAATACACTAATGCTATTTTTCAGCTGATTCTCTGCCAACACTGCTAAGTATAAAGATGAAAATAGGCCAACCAAGAGGTCAGGTACAACTGAAGAAAAATCCAGATCTGCAAATCACTCATGTGACTCCACACAAGGAACTTCAACTATTTCCTCAAGTTTCACCACTGTTATATGGTGAAAAATAAAATTGTCTACCTCAGTGTGATGTTGTGAGGATTAATTGGATGAAACTTGTCAAGCATTATACTACTCAGTGTCTCGTTGCAGCTTGTTTTCTTATCCTACTAAAAGCAAATCAATCTCTTTCCTGGAACCTCCAGATAGACTGTTTTATGAATTTAAAGATAATTCCTTTCACAGTGTCTTTTCTTCTGTCCCAAATTGCATCTAAAATAACATTTTTTTACATAATTGTTTCTCAGCATATGCATGGCTTAAAATACATGTATCAACAGCACATATGGTGTCTACTTGAACATCAAATTTAAAATCATCTCCTTTCAAAATATTTGCTTATTGATAACAACTATAAATTCATCCTCGCAAAATGTTAAATCATGATACACATACTTTTTCCTTTCAAAGCCTCAGAGACTTCTTTTTTTCAGTGGAGAAGGCAAGAAAGATCTTTACAACTGTAGTGTTCCCACTTACCAAATTACATTTGCTTTCCTGTGACAAAAAGTTGCCTGAGCCACTATTGAGTTTCAAAATTATTTGTCCCCCATAAAAAAATATTATCTTTCCTACATTTGCCAAATTCACTCCTCAAACTGTTTGGCATAACCAGCAGTATTGTCATTCACTCAAATCTTAGCACTTTTCACCAAATCACTACTGAAGTATGCATCTGTTGGGTGTTCACAGAGCCCATATTTATCAAGGATTCCAAAGTGCATGTTGTCAGCTGCTACAAAAAAGCTATGAGACCTGTCATTCTTTGTGCACCAAATGTGGCACTAAATAACCTTCAGCAAATACAGCAGTGGCAGCTAGGGTCACAGGAGCAGAGATTATACCTTCTGATTATCTCTCTTCACAGAGTGTCAGAAATTTAAACTCTTACACAGAGATTAAAGACAGATCTATAGCTTAAGACTATATCCATTTCATTCTGTGAAAGCAAAATTCTCATACTCTGTGCCAGAAGATGCCTTTGAGATAGACAGATAGATATATACACACATATATATACTGGCATGAAATAAAAAGACTTAGAAATACAACTTCAAACAGAAGGTGGGTTTTAAAACTTACAGAAGATACAAAATGCAAAGTTACAATTCCTGCAGTAACCAAGGCTTAGTTCCTATGGGCTCACTCCTGCAAGGTTCTGTACTGTGGTTATGCTCCAATAAGGAAGTGAAACGTGCCAGCAATCTCACTAATTTCAAAGGATCTACTCATGCAATTTAATTTAAGCAACTTGCTTAAGCATTTCACTTATTCAAAAGATCACTAAGCACTTTGCAGATTCAGGACCCTTATGAGTAAGAAGAGCATCAGTCATGTAGTGTTAAGGTCAAAAAATTCTCCTTACAAACCACACACGCAATCATTTAGAACTTTCTAGTATTACCAGATTTAGTGAATATCCCTCCAAGTGCTCAGTTATTTGGAAAAGATAATGTAGCCACTTGGGGGTACAAGAAATAGTTAAAAAAAAAAAGAAAAATTAATCAAAACTCCTTTCTACTGCTTACATTGTAAAAAAGTTTAGAGGAAAAATGAAAATGTTTTCCATTAAAAGTAAGAAGTAGGAATTTAGGAAACTACGATAGTTCTAAAAACAGACTTCAGAAAAATCACTTGCTGTTCACATAAAACCTGTCTGACAGTGTTTTGACACATATCATCAGAGGTGGAGATTTTGCATCACTTTGCACAAACTCCAACTAAAGTAGCTGCATAATAAAGGCTCACATACTGAGAGAAAATGCCTGAAAACCGTCTGAAAGATGAGCAGAACAGAAACCGTTCTGAGGCATGATATCAACCTTACTGCCAGAGATGCACTTGCCCAATTTAATTCCTGCACCTTAGCTGCTGCTCAAGTTCAAAGCTAAGAAGGCCTCCTTCCCACAGAACTGCCAAGAGAAGACAAGCTGAAGGTGATACAGCTCCGTTCTCCTCCCTGAGTATTAGAGCTACCTACGGTGCTGCCTGTCACCTGTCAGGGGGCAGGGAACAACCATGCAGCTCCCTTTCGTCACTGTGGCAGCAAATACCAAAAGAGAAAATATATTAGCTTTCTTAATTTTCTATTAAAATAAGCTTGTATTTAACTGCTTCACACTCTGAACCATACCTAAAAACTGTGCTGAGAAAGTTTTTCTCCTTAAAATCCTAGTTAATTTTTAAGTAGCAAGACAATGTGAGAATATAATGTTTCCTTGTTCAGCTATTATAGAATACAAACACTGAACTCTGAATAAAAGATACATAATGATTAATGGTAACACAGCCTGGAAGGAAAATCATTTTAGCATCCACCCCATCTGCTCCTTTGAGATAGAAAAGACTGCAACAAAAGAAAACCCCAGGAAAGCCCCTCTGAGAAAACTTGGCTGGAGTTTTTACATTTTATGCGATTTAGCAACAAAACCAAATCCCAGAAAAGAGCTAAAAATAGGATGACAACTGTATATATGTTCTTGAAACAGGCCAGGAATTTTGAACTAAGTTGTGTGCAAACCCGGCAAGACTAATGATTGAAAACAAAATATTAACCAGGTAGTTGTTGCTGAAGTTACTGATACGTGTAACTCACATCAAGCAGTTTTAAAGTGTGTCCCAAAATTTGCAGACACATTGTAATATGCTGTAAGATGGGACCAGAATTGTAGGGCTCATGCTTTTGAAATCACAACTCACACAGGAGAAACTAAAGACTATACAGTTGACTCAATGTAAGCATGGATATTAAATATTTAACAGGATGACCTTAATGTTCTCTTTACAAAAATAAACCCCTAACACAAAAAACACATGTACACACAGTGTGCTATAAGGTAAATCACCAGTTAATGGAAACTCGTAATGCCTTTTACAGATTTCGTGACTTTCCGCCTCAGCTGGTATTGCAACTCCGAAATTCCTGCCTCTGAGTCCAATCTTTCTTCACAGTAACACTGTTTTTGACATGGCATATCACAGAATCACAGAATAGGGTTGGAAATGACCTCTGGGATCACTGAGTCTAAACTATGGCTGAACACCACCATGTCAACCAGACCATGGCACCAACTGCCACATCCTTAAACCCCTCCAGGGGTGGAGACTCCACCACCTCCCTGGGCCATCCATTCCAATGTCTAATCACCCTTTCTGTGAAGAAATTCCTTCTAATGTCCAACCTAAACCTCCCCTGGAGCAGCTTAAGACTATATCTTGTACTTTAGATAATACTGACAGTGCTCAATTATACATCTCAACATAATAATTTACTATGTAGAGCTCAACAATGAGAAGAGGCTTTTTGTACCAGATGGAGTACATGTGTTTAGTCTCTCACAAAGGTGTTAAGACCAGAGGCCTTGTAAGAATTCCTATAAGAATGTAACTGTTATTTTTAAGCCTGTGAATATATTTTTGATATTCAGTTCCACACGTCTTTTTAAGGGCTAGGTATGAGTGACAAAAACACATAAAAGGAGAGAGGGAAGATAAGGGTAATGGCAAGAAGATGACACAATTACAATAAATAGAGAAACTAGACAGTCTTAAAGGTTCCAGGTCACTGTATCATATAGAAGCAAATTTAAGCATGTGAATATAAACAGATTCCACTGATCTTCCGTCACCCACTATTACTCAATAATTTCTAGAAGCCTTCCTGGTAAAAGAGCCTTTTAAAGAGGAAAGGAGTGTAGGAAAATAACTTCATATTGTATTAACAGATTATGTAGGCAGAAGACAAACACTAATACAAGTTTAGGGCAGCAGAACTGTGCTTGCCTTCAAAATTTAACCTTGTATTTTCCACCTATCTGCAGACCTGAGGCGACACTTCATTCCCAAAGAAGGTGGCTGCACCAAACTTCCCCTGTCTACATGTTCACTATATTGCATCCAAGACTGTTTGAATAAGCTAAGTAACAATTTTCCATTAAACCTTTCGAATTGAATTAAATATGTCAAGAAGAGCAAATGTGATGGATTTACTTGTTTAAAACCAACATGAATTCTACAAACCCCAAGCTGACCCAGCTGATAAACAGTCCTTGTACAGAACACAGCAGTCCACCCAACATCATCATGCATTTCATTTTGGGCACAGTCTGACCTCTGTACACAACCAAAACAAAAGTCAAGCGGCTAGTAAGACAAATCTGGATTTCAGGCAGCAGTAGCAGAATGATGTCTTCATATTTTTTTAAGAATAATTTTTACTGTGTTTATTTAATTTCGTGTTTTTTTTCAATAAGTCTGCCAGTTAGAACTTAGTCCCATAGCTTGAACCGAATCTATTCCTAGGGCATACACCCCTTCCTCAGGCAATTCCAGGGTGGAAAGTAAAGCCGAAGTCAGTTATCAAGATTTTTATCTTAGTTACAAACACCTGGAAATTAGGAATTACAACATAATGGTAGGGCAGTAATAATTTTATGGTTATGTAGGGAGTGAAAATTACACTGTTTTGTGGTCTACAACTTGGTATGTTCATTCGTAGAGTAGTGCTAAGGTCTATTAAACTCAGAGATCAGTGCTAATATTCAAATCCAAAATCTTAAAACTCATAAAGATGAAAAACAAATATATTAAGCCTTCAAGCTCTAATCCTAGGGAGTCTTGAGACACTAGATCTAAAGTTCACCTTGTCAAACATGTCCTCACACCCCATAAATCTCTATAGCGAAGTAATCCGAAGTCCAGTGAAATCAGGGGGTAAATTCTTCCTGCTATTTTCAGTGGGGTTTGAATAGAGCTCCTAAAAATCCCAAAACTCAAGGAGAGCTACAGGAGAGTGTCCAGAATACCCTTTTCCAATGGTATAAATCATTAATCTATGACTCCTGAAGTTCCTGAGATACCAGTTTATGTCGAAATCAAAATGTAGGGTGGGAGGGAATAGGTACAGGGGTCAAGGGACAGAAAGCAGAATAATAGGATTTCAAAACATAATCATGATTGGGGAAGAGCGACACAAATAGTGTCAGAGCCCATGAACTTTCCTAGAATCAGTAATCAGAGTGATACTTTAATGGTTGCTATATGTGTGGGGCAATAAAAGCACACAATTTTGTTGTGTTGCATAAATAACAGAACTGTTCACTCTCCAACTTTTCTGGTAATTCAAGCAGAAATAACTTGAAATTTTAGCACTAGAAAAATTATGTGACTTAAGAAAAACAGATTTTACTAAGTTGCAGTGTTTCACGGTGCGTGCATGAAAGCTGTAAACCTGAGAACACATACAGTAAGCATTTTCCAACAATATAGTTCTACGATTAAAGCAAAGGTCTTCTTAGAGTTGCAACACATCCTAAGTTGTGAAACAGGAGCAATTTGTTTAAGTGACAAATGAAAACAGCTTACCTAATCCTTTTAGAAGATCCTATCAATTAAGAAAATAAATGCAAAAGGTCTTCAAATGACAAAGCCCACCTTACAAAAATAAAATGGGATTTTTCATGAGATTTGTATTCAAACACAGCAGGAACTGTGGGAGTCTAAATAAAACTACCAAAGTAATTATACTGGCGTTTTTTCTACACAGATATCAATTTAAATAAGTTTTTAAGTAAGAACATTCATACTAGTTTAAGCCGTAACTGGCAGTTCTATATTTTAGGGCAGTTAGTCACATCTTACCATTTAGCATTCAAAGAAAATTTTTTCTTTTTAAAATCAGACTTACATTGTTTTTTCATCTCTTTAAGCTGATCCATAAAATACACGTATTTTTCATTGCTTTTCAAATCTGAGTCACTGTTGTTGCTCTCAATTGCAGTTAATTTTTCTTGTACCAACTCTTCTAAATCTGGTATAATTTCTGGTTTTTCTCGTTTTACCTGTAAGGTACAAGAAATAGAATGTTATTCATTATGACACATTTTAATACAAAGCAAAAGACATCAAGCAAAAATTCATTAGCATAATCTCAGTTTCTTTTGACTACAGTTAGGCTTCCTGCTCTGAAGCCATAACCTCCAGGTAATTATTCATTTCAGTAAAAGTAACTATGAAATGTAGAGATTAACTTCTCAGTATCATTTAACTCAGTTTCTGGGTATTTCTCACACTAACAATAGGGAAAACCAAAGCTTGCAGTCAAATTTACTTCCCTGAGTAGTGAAAGTAAACATGTTAACAAAAACAAGCATGACACAGCATGAATGAAAACAAAGAATACAACTCTGTCCAGAAAGTGAGATGATTAAAGAGCAGAAATAACTTTGAGAGTTTTCTTAAAACCTCCACTCTCTCACCATTTTGGAGTCAGCTTTACAGAAGCTTGTAATCTACATGCATGATTAGAGTGATAACACCAGCAAAAGCAGTACATAGGCTAACGTGAAAGGAAACCACTCCAATTTATTTGTGCTGGGTGAACAAGAAGCCACACAGGCAGGCAAAAATACAGTTTCTTGAAAAGTACTTGTTTGCAGCAATTACATCTGGATTGATCTGAAGAATAAATACCTATAAATAAAAGGGAGGTCATCACATAGGCAATATTAAGATATTCTAAGAATGCAAAAAGCACTTTGGGAACCCCCTAAAAACAGTAATTGGGGTTTTCCCTTCTGTTTGTCAAGCCCACATTAAATTCTAGGGAACTGTACCTTTGACAGGTCTTCAGAAGTACTGGATGGTGTGGACTGTGCTGTGCAGTGATGGTCAGCAACAGCACAAAGTTGGAAAGAAGGTGGACATCTGTCAAAGCCTTAATGCTAAGCATCTTCTGAACCAGATAAAGGCCATTTCTATCCCAAAATTATGACAAAACAGGACAAACTGAAAAAAAAAAGGAGGTAAGCACCATTTCTGTTGAGCCACTCTTCCCCTACCACACACATTAAATTCTTCCCCTCACCAGACCATGCTACTATTCATCATGAAAGACAGGAAAAGAGGGTACTGAGAAAAAAACAGTCCACTTCATCAAATCGTTTACAGCTTTGAAAGTTTACAGAGACCTTGGAAATCCTACAGAATATATTTTATTTCAGGAGCCAAAGTAATAATAAACGTTGATATAAAAATGGACTCTGCAGATACACAAAATGCTACAAGAAAACTTTACTTTCTCTTAATAAAAACAAAGCAATCCATAAAACTACTACTTCTTCCAAGAGTAGAGCCAGTTTGGCACATTTACTTTAGGCAGATACAAGTTGTGGCAAGAAGAAAAATAAGAAAAAAATAAGCACTGCCAGGTGATAGCATGCAGTCTTCAAAGGCACCTGGAAATAAAAAATCACCAACCACAACATCCAACTGTGAATGGAAATACCTTTGTACCAAAGGAGCACGATGACTATAAAAGACTAACAGCATGTCATTAGAGATGCTCAGACTGCTGCATAAAGCCAAGCAGTAGCAGAGAGTCCTTATCCTGTGAAATCTGACAAAATGAGCAAAGGAAAACAGAACATCCTGTGTCCAGTGCAGTGGGGACAACTGTACACACTCAAATGAGTTGCCTGTGTCAGCATCACAGCAAACTGCTGCAACAGAGGGCCTGTCACAAACTCAGCCAGAACTGTTCAGTAGTCAGCTGGAGGAGATATTTGGCCTTCAGGTGTAAACAAGCACAAGAAAACAGTTACTAAGTCAAAATTCATTTAAAATCCAAGACATTATAGAAGAATGATTTGATCTAGACCACATGTAGAGCAAACATACTCCTTTCTGCAACATCAGGTTGTTTTTACTGACATTCCAACATTTTCTCTTTAACATAAAAATAACCTGTAGACACACTCACAAGTATAGCCCAAATAACAATCCACCACTAATATCTGCCCTCATCATGAATGAGAGCACTATGGCCACATCTCATATGGAAGATCCAGCTGTGTATACTGAGACCCTGTGGTGCTTTTAAGTTGCTGATACTGACACGAAGAGTAAAAGAAATTATGTGGACATTCATCATAGGCATCTATTGGTAGCAACGACAATGTCAATAATCTTTTCCTCTCCACAGGCACCACGTTACACGTTGACATAGTTACATCAGGCTCTTTTTATCTTTTTCTTGACTCCTGGAGGATTTGAATGCTGGTATGCATCAACATAATACCATCTTCAAGCATATCCTTGGAATGAAAGGTGAAAAGAAGGGCACAGCCAAGGTTAATTCAAACAGCAATGCTCTCTGCTCCAACTTCCAGAATTAAAATACTTTACACATATGAGCAGAAAAAAGGCAGCAACTGCAACTTACAGTGTTATGCTAGCAAAAAGGACATATGCCTGAGAAGCTGCATTACACCACTCTGCACTGGTGAGGCCCCACCTTGAGGCCCGTGTGCAGTTTTGGGTGCCACAATGTAAGAAAGATATAAATCTATTTGAAAGTGGCCAAATTCAGGGACACAAAGATGGCGAACAGTCTAGAGAAGCCATATGTGGAGTGGCTGAGGTCACTTTGTTCATTCAGCACAGTGGAGACTGAGGGGAGACGTCATTGCAGTGGGCGGCTTCCTCATGAGGGGAAGTAAAAAAGCAGGCACCGCTCTCTCTTCTCTGGTGATCAGGGATAAGACCTGAGCAAATGGCATGAAGCTGTGTCAGGGGAGATTTAGGCTGCATATTAGGAAAAGGTTCTCCATGCAGAGGCTGGCTGGGCACTAGAACAGCCTCTCTGTAGCACCAAGCCTGTCTGAGTTCAAGAAGTGTTTGGACAATGCTCTCAGGCACATGGGGCTGTCTTGTGCAGGGCCAGGAGCTGGACTCGATGATCCTTGTGGGTCCTTTCTAGTTCAGGATACTCTATGATTCCATGAATCTATAATATGCAGCTTTGTCTGTTCCACTCTGGAGCTACAGAAATTTGCATATCTGTACCAACCTCAAGAAAATGCTTATATAAAACCCTCCCTTACCTACATTATAATCCCACAGCTTGCTGCCACAGATCTATCAAGGTAAGAACTAGCATGCTATTTGCGAAAGGCAACATGACAAATTTCACCAGCTATCAAGAGGAAAAAAGTCTTTCCCATCAGCTACAATCCCAACAGCAATACATTATATTGTGAGGACAGTCCAGCAACACAGCACATATGACAAAGGCTCAGACAACCATCTAATACAGAAACCTAAAGAGTCAGATGAGAGAGATGCTCAAAGAATGCCCTTTCCTGTAGTTGAACTTCTTTCATGTTTACAATTTAAATTCAGTTTCTGTTCACCTCCACGATTGCTTTCATTAAAATGATTAGTAGAGACACCATTCCTGACCACACTCAATACTGTACCATCACATATGCTATTACTGAAATGCCAGGCAGACCTTCTGGAAGGTCAACACATCACAGGTGAATAACAAGGCATGTCCACCCACTATAATAACAAGCAAATATGTTTGCTGTGCACAAGCAATTCCTCTTTGGTGCTGCATATCCCATTCCATGAAGAGGGTTGAGAATGGCCTAGCAGAACAACATAAATGAAAACAAACGTAAGAAAATGTGCCATCAGTCCTAGATCCTCACAATGGGACAGAATTACAACATCTTATACACTGCATCAGCACAATACCCTTACAGGTACATCACAGTTTTCTTAGTTCTCGCCACCCACCCACTCCTACTCTACAGATTCTTGATGGATGTAGGTATGATGAGATCAGCATAACAAAATGTATGAGGACAATACAAACATAGGATACGGCTAAGGGACAGGGCAAAACTGCCAGTATTCAGGGCAACAAGCTGGGGTCACGCTCCTTTTTGGTCTCAACAGCACTCCAGATAAAAGCTTATCAGCAGACCTGAAGGCACTGGCATGTTCAATTTCTCAGAAAAAGTTACTTCACATGGGAACCATGAAAGACATGTTAAGCAAACAACTGTTCGTTTAGCAGCACTGTCAGCCAAAACCAGCATGGTAAGTAACACCTTGCAGTCATTAGTCAATCCATGGAGAGCTACATTGATTTTGAAATGGGGTGGAGGCATACACACCCTACAAGGCATCCTGGAAATTACATGTAACGAAGAACTGGGAGTGTTCAGGACATATGGTGAAAAGAAGTATCAGTCACAACAGCTTGTTTACAGCAATAGAAAAAGCAAAAGCATCTGCTGTGACATACCAGCAAAGAACCACAAGGGTATTTACATAGGAGATCAGCAATAAGAGAACAGACATGTTATACATGATAATTAAGGATACTCCATACATGATTTACCAACACTCCTGATAGGAAAACACATTTAGAAACACTAAAAAAAAATTGTTTAGAAAAACATAGCTGTGGTTTACCTATCAAAACATTTATTTGCTCGTGGCCACACATCACACTACCTGGTCACACTGATATCTGCAAAGGGGTTTCTGTGTTTGATGGGCAATGCTTATGAAATGAGCCACTTCATGGGAGGTCTTTGGCTTCTGCCAGTATGTCTTTAGGGATAAGCTTTTTTCTTGTAGATTCTTCCACTGGGAGTATGTCTATTCCATGCATAAACTGTTAAGACTATGCCTCCAAAAATAAGGCATTTTGAATGGCCAGCTTGCACAGCCTAAGGGAACAGTTAACTCAGGGTGTTCCAAGGGACAATCTGGGGAATTTTTATTTCATCAATTACCATAACCACCAAATCAGAAATAAATTATTCTGCCCCAGACCAATCTCAGAACCAGTAAGGTCAGAGGTACCATAGACTAAAACTGGACCAGTTTGCGGTATTATTCTACATACAGTAGGGGATCGGTGTCTAAAAAGGCACTAATTAGCATAATTCTGCATGTAGCACTGCAGCATTTAATAATTGTCCCGCCCAGTCCCAAAACATTTCACAAACATTAATGAATTTAGCCTCAAACACCCATTGTTACATGTACCATGTATTTTACAAATGGAGAGATTGTAGCATTACACGATGAATTACTTGGCCTAAGGTTGTACAAGGAGACTGTGGCAGAACCAAAAATAAATAAATTCCAGCTCTGTGCTTTGAGCACAATGCCAACCTTTTACCTTCTCCTTTAGCTAAGGGAAAGTTCAAATTAGCATGTGCGTTTAGTTCACTCTCTATAACGAGGCCTGAAAGAGCTTGTGGCTGCTTGGCAAACTTTGTGATAAAAGAGCAGCGTTCTGCCTGCCGCAGAAATGCTCCACTGGCCTTCACATTGCAGTGGTTCTGCATGTGACACTCCATGGTTATTTTATGATCTTTTCATTCTTCTCTCTCTAGCACAGAAGTCCTTTAGCCGCGTATTTTTAATCCTGTCCTAGGTACCCTTTCTCAGGACAATCACTTATGTGGCCTGGTATTTGGGATTTTGCCAGTGCCATCCAAGAAAAATTTCTCAGAAATTTTTTGCCCTACCTGAATCATGCTGAGATTTCCTCCAACCAGTGATACAATCTGCAAAAGAACTATCTTTTCAAAGAATTCAGAATTCTCACTTCAATCTTTCAAATCATGCAATATTTGTCCCTGTAATTTAATCCCTACAAAATATGGCCTTTTAAAGTTTAATTTATGGATAATATTGACATTTGCTAGGTAAAGAAACATTCCTGCTTGCTAATGAACTTTTAAAAGACCAAGTCAGCTGACACAGCAGAATTTCTTCATTTTCCAGATCCTCTGTTGTTCATTTATGAAAGGGAGCGTGATTAGTCACTCAGTGCTGAGAAGCTCAGAGGTATGTAGTTATCTAGATATTTATAGCCTTTTGGGACAACCCAAAAAGAGATTTGCTGATGTTTCCATCTGACTCTAAACTCATAGTAATTTGAACTGTATTTACACTATAGCCATGTGCCTCTGCATCTTTCTTACTGTCTTACAGCTCCTGTTGGGACAGAATTTCTTACCTCTGTGAATTGGATATTGTAAAGGAACTCAGTCAAGATCTCTCAGGCAGGGGTGGTCAGCCTAAGGCATCCTAAAAAGACCCCATTCAGAATCTAGGAATCTCACATTTTCTGAATTGACTTCACTTTAAAATACCCAACCCAGACGTGGACGTACCTAAAACTGCTTATTTCAGAGAACAAATACCAAGAATTGGCTGGCTAAAACAATAAGCATGGGCACTGTCAAAACAGCCTCTCTGAGCATCTCTATCATAGATAAAATAACTATTCTTCTTTTATTTATATCTGCTATGCAACAAAAGCAAACAAAAATGCATGTCACACTTCTTTCTTGTTTAACAATTCCTACATCCTATTATTTCATCCTTACCTCACTAAATAATTTATTATTACAAATATGCAGGCTTTCAACACACGTATTTATTTCACCTCAGGGTAAGTCAAAGTTCGCTGTGATTATTTATTATAACCAATTTTTTTTCACTGAGAGGGAAAATAACATGGGAGCTAAGTAAATTTGTGGGTTGAGTCACCCATACACTTTGTGAATCATGTGAGAACCAACTCGAAGTGAGTCACCACTGTAACTGAATCAGGCTGCAGAATTTCAGCTCAACCTAAACAGTCATTTATTATTCTTCAATGGCTGGGTTCAAACCCTTAGCAAATATCAGATCATTTGCTGATGTGCAAATAAAACACCGCTCTTGGAAACACCTGCAAGAGCAGTCAAAAAGGGTATCATCACTCAGCAGCAGGAGCTGCAGCAGTTTGAACACAATTCTGCTGCAGCAGGGATTGCCTAAGGGCCCACATCTGATTCAGGAGAGTCGACACCTCTGCACATCGTGGCTGCAGGGCTGGGACTCCAGTTGAGCAACACTTTCGCAGACAATTGTGAAATACCAAAAGAGGCAGAGTTATAAGGGCTGACCCACACTTATGACACATACTGCCTATTAAACTGGGCCAGCACAACAGAAAATCACTGTCAGCACGTTTCAAATATCCCAGAACTCTGCCAGAGTAACAGTCTAAAGGTGAGGCAGGGTTGCTGAAGTTCCAAAACAGCACATCAATAAGGTGGTTGTAGGTAATGAAACTGCTAGTACCTTCCACAGCTTCCGTTCCCTACTTTAAACACAGCTGGACATATTCAACATTTATAAAAAAAGTAAGCACTGAGGGCCACACACTGCTTCCAGGTATCCTGGGGTATATCCAAACAAACTCCTCACCACTCCTGGCAAAAGACAGTCATTTCGCTAAGGCCAGAAATGCACTTTGGCCCACCCTGGTTTGCTTTCTTTCTCCTGCTTAGAAAGGAACCATACATAGCGAGTGGGATTAATGTAAATAAAGACCAAGTGAAGAAACAAAATTGCCTGGGTGCAAATGAAAAGTTTACAGCCTGACCAGTGTTTCTTGGGGCTCCCATGTGTTAGAAGTTTCACCTCAAGCAAAATGCTTTACTCTGCACAGAGTTTAACAGAAAAAAAACACCCCTATTTGTATTTTCCCCTGGTACTGACTATGGTCTTTTTGTTTCTCTTCAAGACCCCTTGTGCAGTGCTTTGCAAAGGTGTAAAAAAAAAGGCAACAAAAGGGGATCTTATTGAAATACCAGTGATGTAAAACTGGTTCAGAAAACCAGCAGTAAATGTGGGGATTAAAGGTGAGGTTTTCCCAAGGTACCAAAGTGAAGCAAGTTCACGGATATTTAGAACCTTAATCCCTTAGCACTTCTGAAAGCCTGTGGTTTGCTGTAAGGGTTGGACTGAATTTTGTTAATGATTTCAACCAAGCAGAAGTCGTGCCTTCATTTTGTTTTTCTGTAGTTTTTTCCAACATATGAAGTATGAATACAACAAAGCAAAAAATTCTACACTATTTGGGAAATATTTATGAAAACACCTAAAAAAATATGGTTCAAGAGACAGTGAAGGAGCAAGCATATATTCTTTTCCTTGTATTTAAAACTTCTACCACAAACACAGTTTATATGCAAGTTAATTTTTGTTCACTAGAGATACGCAGCATCTTGTTCTAAGCAGTCTTGCCTGAGCACAGATGAAGGCTTATAACAGCAAAAATAACTTATAACTTTATTTTTATAAAAATGTGGCTTTGTTTTAACAGCATGTTAGAAACTGTGAGGCAGATGGTGCATCTGTTTTAGCAAGGTTGATTCAGCAAATGCATCAGGCTGTTGAACCAGTTTACCAAGCTGCTGATTAATTCACATATTTAGCAAATACATTAACATGGATATTAGAGCTTTTTTTCTTTCTTTAATATCCCACTCAAACTGATGGGAATTTAGACATTGATTTCAGTGGGAGCAGAAGAAGGCCCTAAGGTGATTTCAGATTAACAACCTGTTTACTCTTGTATGGCTCTGCTTGTTTGACTGAGATCACTAAAAGCCATGTTTTCTGTAGTATGAAAATAAAGGGCTAAATCCTAAAACAAGTACAATTCAGTGCTATCTTCACCAGCTCCTACAAGACACTGATGATTTATGCTAGCTGTGAAGCTGATTCCTGTATAAAGTGTGACTTATAAGAAGACCTGCATACAGTAATTATTGTTAAAATCAGCTCATTTTCCAGAGGCATGTTTTCCATATTCCTTGTGTCATCATGGCTAGGCTTCACAAATTCCTTGTATATAACTACAGTAAAAGTCAAGCAGACTTTTTCAATTTTTACTCCTCTTGGATTTTTTTCCACTGATCTGATGAAAGTCTTGCCCTCAAAAAGTTCTTCAGCACTGACAGCATTTCTTCTTCATACTCTCCAAAACAGCAATGTGAGTCATATCATCATTTTTCATTAAGACTAAATGTAACCTCTATACTTTTGGGAAACAGTAATAAGGTATCTTAAGTACAGACTCATGCTTCATTTGAATTGACATTAGTTGAAAAACATAAATCCTGGATGACACTTGCAGCCTAGACTCACCAAATCCATGTATCTGTATTAATATATAGATCAAGATGGCAATACTTCCATCAGGGTCAGTTCCACCTTTAACACACAGCAGTGAATTCAGGGGTAGTGCAGAGCTGTACTAAGCAAAACAAACCAAAAAACCAAGCCATTGCAACTGCAGTAAGCCCTCAATTTCCTTACAAATTGGGAACACCTACCTTACTTATAATGAAGTGGGTACAAAACACCTCACCTGTATGACAGTCCCAGTCTGTGCCCTGCGGCAGAACTGCCTTTTATTTTGCACTTTACTGCAAATGCATAGAGACAAGTTTCTCCCTTAAGCCTTTCTACATTATCACATTCTTCAATCATTATTAGTGATGTTTACTTTTCCAGCTTCCTATTGGGACTGCCCTCAATAGAGCTATTAGTAGCTAAATCCCAGATCCTACTTCCAGTCTTATCCTTCTTGATTTACCAGTTCTGGCTGACAGCTTGCACCTCTTCCCTTGTCTTGGCAAACACTATCTGCTTTCCTAGTACATGCACAAGCAATTATTTTCTGTTGCACAGCACACTCTGGAATGATAACATACCCTTTTTGCTACATGGTTGTCACAGGATATCCCAGTTCCCTAGTTTTTACAGGTTCCCTGCAAGCAATATATCATCTGACAGAGAAGGATATTTTCAACTGCAATTCCTTTCCTCCTCTTTGCTTATAGGTCCCATCTTTGTTAGTAATGCAGTTTCAACCAAGCCTCAGAAAAAGAACTGGATCAGAAAATTAGCATTTTAACTTAGCCTTTGCTCCTACTATGATAGATGAAGTTGCTGTTACTCTTTAGCTAGCAATTTTTGCAAAAACAACAAGCACTGTGTAACAGCCTGGTTTAGTCTTGTTTACCACCCTACGCATCCTTCCCATTGACCTTCCAAAATCCTTGGAGTCTATCCACACCTTTCATGTTATCTATCACAGCATCAACAGGCTGGTTCTTGCCATCAGATAGCTGATGATGCCAGTCTCTGTCATTCTACCTATTTGATTTTCAAAACAAACGCATATGTACTTTCTCTCTCCTGGTCCTCCTGCTGTGGGAAAGCTCCTCATAAACATTTGGGAATATATCTTTAAATTCTTCTTCAAAATCCTTGTTTTAAACCATTTTCCTTTATTATGATGCCCACAAATGCTTTCACAACTGTTTGTTTCTGTGCCAGCTGTGTGTCCTGCATGACTGAGCCCAAATTCCTGATTTCAGTACATCCCTTTTATACAGAGCCTCACAAAATTGGGTCCTCAGAATTTTGACAAATCCTGAACACCTTTTTTATTATAGGTCATTAGATTAACATCCACATCTTAGCTTAAAACTGTCTCGCTTCATACTCTCCACAATAAAGGAAACCTGGAGAACTGTGAATATAATAAGCTGTAATTAAACACAATAGTAGCCGTAGCAATACCTAACTGTGAAGTGGACACTGGATGCAACCTGGTAGCTGACTCTAGCACAGAAGGCACGCAAGAAGAGTTTTTAAAAATTCAGAGATATTTGTTTTGCAACTCTCTTGTAATTGATACACAATGCCTTTTTTAAAAGCTAAATGTAAATTATCAATTCGGGTTTAAAATTATGACTAAAAATGAAATCATGTTCCAACTCTCCAGCCTGCACAGACTCCCCCATTACACGTTAAGTCCTTGACTTTGTTGTTGGAAGTAATTAAAACCCAACTTTAATTTAAAAGAGTTTTTACATAGTTCATATTTAAAATAAGAATTTCTGTAAATGAGACTGTGAGACTGCAGTATTAATTTACATGTCTTCAGAATGTGACAGCAAGGTAAGAAGAAACAGGAAAAAAGAGAGTCCTCCACTGCAGTTGCAAGACTAAAGGAGACAGTTCTACCTGAGAGTCTGCACAAGAACAGGAAACACAGGAGCATGAACCAGAACAATTCCTAAATGGAGTAGCCTTCATATACACTGTTGAAACACTGTTTGTAAAAGAAAAATAAATCAAAAAGCTTAGTCTAAAATTTAAATACACTTTTCTTAATATTGATTTGACTGAAAATAAGAAGTATTAAAAGTAGAAATCTGATTTGTCTCTCTAAAAACTTACATAGGAAGCCAAACCACTACGAGTTTGGACGTAATACTGGAAAAAAATCAGTACATTATTTTTGATACACAGTATAAAAACATTCTCATTATGCTGGCTGACTATCCCAGAAATTTTATGTTGTCTGTGATTAAAAACTGTCATTTATTGGAAGACTTAAAATCATGAAAAAGAAGTCATTTTCTTCTAATCATTCTATGCCTGCACGTATTTCCTTTCTGCTTTTTATAAACTCAATAGATAAGATTTTTTTCTTATTCCTCAGTTTCTGCAACGCTATCACATTTGTCTCCCCAAATTCTTTCAGGCTGCTAGCATAAACCCTATGCCAGCCAACTCTCTCAATCACACCTCCCCTGCCATTCGAACTTCTCCCTACATCTTCCTGAATTTCACAGAATCACAGAATATGCTGAGTTGGAAGGGACCCACAAGGATCATCGAGTCCAACTCTTATATTTAGGTTTTGAACTCGTCCTTCCTCTTTCTCATATTACTTTGCTTTCCCTTTTTTAGTTTCTCTTGAAGCTCATCTCATCACCATTCATCACAGTTTTTTAGTACTTCACTTTTCTTCTTATAACTCTATCAAACTTGCTTTTCCTCCATTTCTCTGACTCATTGTATATCACATGCTAAACTGATTCCTCTCTTATTACTAGCCCTAATTATGGGATGCCTCCATTCTTCCTTTTATATATTACATTCTCACCAAGCAACTGCTGAGTCACTGGCAAAGGATTTAGGGAGCAGATGCAGATGCAGACTGCCTCCACTCCATGCAGGGGTCAGCAGTCTCACAGGAACAGCAGGTTACACTGACCTCTTCACGTGGTCTTGCAGTGCTTTCTCTCCCAAGTTCACTCACTGGTACCCAGGAATATTTTGCCTTGAGACTGCTGCTGCTGCAGTTTCCTCACTGTTGGTAACCTCCTTATGGTCACCACATTATAAAGTGAAAATACATCATCGGAAGCAGAACAGTGTAACTCACTGTAAGTAACTAAACCTTTTAATTGCATCTTACACTTCAACAGGGATCTTCTCTATGAGTGCCCGTCACAGAGAAATATTTGACTTGATTCTACTTCATAGTTATTCAAAACAGATGAAACTTCAGCTACATCTCAGCTATTTACTTTCTATTTTGTCCAGTTCCTGTAGTTTAACTATTCTCAATTCCCATCATAGAATCACAGAATTATTAAGGCTGGAAAAGACCTCCAAGATCACCGAGTCTAAACTTTGACTGAGCACCACCTTCCCAACTAAACCACAGCACTAGGTGCCACATCCAGTCATTTCTTGAACACTTCCAGGGACGGTGATTCCATCACTTCCCTGGGCAGTCCATTCCAATGTTTACCGACCCCTTCAGTGAAGAAAATATAGGACAGTTAATATATGACCTTGTTTGTCAAGCTCATGACAGAATCCGGTGATGAGCAATGAGGGATCTCATCTTGTTATATAAAATACTACATACAAAAGAACCCAAGAAGAACAGGACAAACAACTCCCTGAGGAAGTTATGGATTACAATCAGTAAACAAATGGATCATTAACTGGTCAAATATTTCATTGTTCACATGACAGAATAAGACATGCCTACTGTAAAGTTGGGTAACAAATTTGAAAAGAACACCCAACTTACTGGCAGAAGAAAAAAACTCTCTTTTGCAGAGTCACTAACTCTAAATGGAATAATTAAAACTCCCACTTCAGAAGCTGCCACTTTGAAGTGGAACTGCAGATCTCTATTTGCATATTAAGAACGCTTGTGTCTATTTCCATGCTCCATCTGGGCAAGAGATTGCAGATGAGGATGACAAGGCCCTGAATTAGGACAAATCAAATGGATGCGGACTCATGAAATCCTGTAGAGATAATTACCAGTTTCTCAAGATGATGCTAATTAGTATATTAGCATGATCTCCTCCTTTAGCAGTAAATACATTTTAACAATATGCTATGTCTTTATGTCTGCTGTTTAATATGTCAGCCCTGCTAAAATCCTTTCCAGCCCTGTTTGGTCTGTTGGCACCATTGTAACTCCCTAGTTTGTGGCAGACAAGTAGATGCACAAAAATAATAACTTGCAGTAAAGATGAAAATTGTAACACTGAAGCTTTAGAGATCCTGATACCTAATGCAATCCCCTCCATAAATAAGACCGTCAGACTTCGTATAAAATGGATGGAGAAAGCCAATGTCAAAAAACATGAATCACAGAAGCCAGCTATCAAAGCCAGACTGACTAGGAGACAGGGAGTTCTATTCCTCTAATGGCAATGGGTACCTTCTCCACAAACCCTTTCCTTGAATCAGTTGCTTAAGCCAGGCAAATCCTTCCTCATAAACAATGGTAAGAGAAATCCACATACTATCAGATTTAATATCTCAGTGGTTAAAACAGTCATCAGTAAGGTGAGTGACCCGTTTTCAAATCTCTGCTCATCCCATATTAGTTGTCCTAGCCCACAGGCTATTTGGTATTCAGGGGTAAGACATCTTGATCTCTCCTGTTTGAAGTTGTTCCACTTTGTATAACTAATTAAAAGATAATTGCAGCAAGTACTTGAACCTGACTCTCCCACATCCCAGATTATTGCCTAACCATTCAGCTGTGGATTCAGTTTCTCATTTTGTTTCTGCAAGGTTCTTACATCAGGTAAGCACTTTTGAAAATCCTGTTCTCAGTATTTTACATACAAATATTTACAGAGCACAAAGTCACATTCATTTCAGAATTACCACTACAAGCATCTCCCATTCTTCTCCTATATAGTACCAGCTCTCTTGCTCAGTGGTGAAAGCTAAGTGGTTTTTTGTTTGGTGGTGGAGGGTGTTCTTTTTCAAACCCCTTCTCACAGTATAAACCCCCTTGTGCAAATTACTAACCCAGCTTTTTCTGTGGTTCTTAGTTTTGATTCCTTGCTTGAAGACGGCAATGAGAAGCCTCAAGCAGTATTCACAGATAGCAGAATAAAGCGATATTGGTCTTTCACAATGATTGATGATCACTCTTTAGATTCTAAAAATATGCTGTGTGCTTCAGCAAGCACATGATGAACAGTTCTCTGCCCTGAAGAGCTAACAAAGTAAATGATGAACCTGGTACACAAGCAGAGACACAGAATCAACCCCATATCTGGAGAAACACAGATTATAAATCCAGGATAATGATGCACAAGTGAAAGCTTGTAAGGTGTTTCAAAGTAAGGACAGCCTGGTAAAACAGTCATTTGTTCAAGGACTACATGTGAGCTGCTAAGAGAAAGATAGCAAACTAGGGAAGAAGTAGTTCAAGAAGTAGTGCACATGACAAAGTAATTCAAGGAAGGCTGTTCAACCAGTCTACACAAGCAATAAATGTTTACATTTCCTTTACAGTTATCCCAGTATAAAATTTGCAAGTCCTTTTATTTTATTTCAGCTTACATGTCCTATAGGAGAATTTAACAAAACAAAATAAAACAAGGGAAAAATGCTACTAAAAAAACCCCACAAAACCCCACAAGAAAAGCAAGAATACAGAGAACACTGATATAACTATTTTAATTTTGTTTGTGGGAAAATCTTCCCCATAAACAAAGCCTGCATTTCAAAATGTGAAGTAACCGTAGTGTGAGACAAGGGAAAATTTTATAAATGTTGGGTGAACAGTGGCTTAGGAAAAACTAAGAGTGCAACAACAGTATTGTGAAATGTTAAATGCAACAACACTACACAGCAAGCAGAGGAAGAACTGATTTGAAAAAAATAACCCAAAATTTTGGCTGTGCAAAAACATACTGGCTTATTTATGGTTTCCCAAAATGTTTTTGCGATACAGCATCCTGTGAGTTTTCAGCTGTCAGGAGTTCTTCCCCATTGCAGAGGCTTGTGGTGATACAATACAGGAACAAACCAACATCAAGAACAAAAGGTTAGTCTTTTACAATATTTAATTTCTGCAGAGATTCAAACATTTAAATATGTCATTACAAAACTAAATGACTCAGTATAGATGTAATTCAGATGTACCAAAATGCATTAGTCATTCAATAAAAGAGGCACTGAGGAGTTACTAAAAATACTTTACAGAACAAAATAACAACATATATTTACTTTACTGAATGGCTGTTGTGGAAAGCACATAAAACCAAATCCTGTATAAATCACCCTAATTTGGCTTCTCTGAAACTAGGACTGCTAATTCTAGACCTGAAGCACCATTGTTAACTCACACCCATTTTCCAACCCCTATTTTGAACAGCAGAGCAAGAGGAAGCAATGTGTGATGGGATCCCAAGGCAAGCAAACTGGGCAAGAACTAACAAACAGCAGCATGAGGAGCTCCCTGCCTGGTGGGAGTCTCACTAGGGGCAGCACTAACTTCCATCAGCTTCCTACTCATTCAGAGAGGAGGAGACAGTGTTCCTTAGGGAACACCAGCAACAAGGAGCCCTGCCATCAGGGCACAAAACCAGAAGCAAAGCAGTGAAGACGACAGATGGATTGCAGGGAGCATAAAGAATTCCCAGAGATGTCACCAAGAGGAGCTGCTCTCGAATGGTGATGAACACAGCACAGGTCACTAGTGATCACCAGTGTAGCTTTCCTGGTTTTTTGGCAACCTCAGCCTCCACATAAGTGCTGAGGTACATTCTGCCATCTGAAGCTTGGACTGCTCAGCTGCCCAGTGCTCCTCCCTGGTGCAGGCAGCCACAGAGTCACTGCTACGCTCAGTGAGGAGCAGCCAAGAGAGGCCACTGGGCTCCACTGCATCAGGGGTGCTGCAAAGGAGACCAGTAGGATCTAGGTGAGCTGGCAGGGAAGATGATCAGCCTGGCTGGACAGAGAGTTTTAGCTGCAACTCAGGAAAAAACAGAAGGAGAGTTTGTGACCCTTGGAAGAAGGGACAGGGAGCTCAGGACTACAAGGATATTGTGAGGTTATGCAGGGAGAAAATTAGAAGGGCCAAAGCCCAACTAGAACTTAATCTGTCTACTACCATAAAAGACATTAAAAATGTTTCTATAAATACATTAGCAGCAAAAGAAGGGTGAAGGAGAACCTCCATCTGCTACTAGATGCAGGGGGAAACATAGTGACAAAAGATAAGGAAAAGGCAGAGGTATTTAATACCTTCTTTGCCTCAGTCTTTAATAGTAAGACCAGCTGTCCTCAGGATACCCAGCCCCCTCAGCTGGAACACAGGGACAGGACAGGGAGCAGAACAAAGCCCCTGTAATCCAAGGGGAAATGGTCAGTGACCTGCTACAACCCTTAGATACACCCAAGTCCCTGGGGCTGGATGAGATCCACCCAAGGGTACTGGGGGAGCTGGTGAAAGAGCTCACCAATGACTCCCCATCATTTAGCAGCAGTCCTGGCTCACTGGGGAGGTCTCAGTCGACTGGAAGTTAGCAAATGTGACACCCAACCACAAGAAGGGCTGGAAGGAGAATCTGAGGAGCTACAGGCCTGTCAGCCTAACTTCAGCGCCTGGAAAGGTTATGGAGGAGAGCTTCTTGAGTGCCATCATGCAGCACATACAGGACAATCAGGGGATTAGGTCCAGCATGGGTTTCTGAAAGGCAGGTCATGCTTGACCAACCTGCATCCTTCTATGACAAGGTGACCCACTTAGTTGGATGAGGGAAAGGCTGTGCATGGTGTCTGCCTAGATATTAGTAAAGCCTTTGGCACTCTCCGGCAGCATCCTCCTGAAGACATTGATTGTTGATGGCTTGGATGGGCATACAGTTCACTGGGTAAAAAAATGGCTGGATAGTCTGGCCCAGAGAGTGGTGGTGAGTGGAGTTAAAGCCAGCTGGTGCCTGGTCACATGTGGTGTTCCCCAGGGCTCAGTACTGGGCGCATTCTATTTAACATCTTTATCAACAATCTGGATGAGAGGATTGAGGGCATCCTCAGTCAGGTTGCAGATGAAACTAAGTTGATTGGGAGTGTTGATATTGAAGTGCTGGAGTATGTCCAAAAAAGGGCAACAAAGCTGGTGGAGCTGCAGTTGTGTAGCCTGAAGAAAAATAGGCTTAGGGCAGACCTTAGCACTCTCTACAACTACTTGAAAGGAAGCTGTAGTGAGGTGGGGGTTGGTCTCTTTTCCCAAGCAGTAAGCAATAGGACCAGAGGAAATGGCCTCAAGTTGCTCCAGGGGAGGTTTAGATTGGATATTGCAAAAAAATTTCTTCACCAAAAGTGTTATCAAGCATTGCAACAGGTTGCCCAGGGAGGTGGTTGAGTCACCATCCCTGAAAGGATTTAGAAGTCATGTAGAAGTGGCACTCAGGGACATGGGTTAGTGGTGGTATTGGCAGTGTGTGGTTTATGTTTGGACTTCATGCTCTTAAAGGTGCTTTCCAACCTTAATGATCCTATGATTCTATCCTATGGTTCTAAGGAGAAAGGTATGACTGAAGGACCAGGAAACCTGCGACTTCAGGTAACAGGAATACAGCTCTGTTTCCTCTTCCAGCTGTGCCTAGCTAATAGTTTCATCAACAGTAGGGGGTGTTTGGGGATAAGATTCTGAGTGAGTATCTCAAGTCTTTGGATTGGTACCAGTACTAAAGAAAGCACTGGTGTTAGTGGCTGATGATGCTCCCATTGTGAAACAAGAATCCATCCCTATTATCCATGTGAGTCTCTTGCTTGCTCAGAACCTAGATCCCTGATGTTGCAAACAAATTACCAACACCCACCCAGCCTTCTGAATTCTACTTCTTGCTGCTATCCCTTATGGGACAGAAGTAACACAGCCGAGGGAAACAGCTCAAATGGAACAGAGAGCTCAGAGCAAACATGAGAAGGGAGAAATCCCAGTGGCACTCTCTTGAACCCTTGTAGTTAGTGGAGAGGCCTGGCTGGCAGATGTAACTAGCAGACTGATGCCTGTCTGCGCAGCTGCTGTCATGAGCAAGACTTCGGTTTCTTTGATTACAATGCCTCATTCAACACAGACAGACTGCTATGAACACATGGAAGTCAAAAACATGACAAAATCAGCTCTGCAAAGAGACTTGCTTTTCCAGTGAGGAAAAACTAAATTCAGTGAGGAACAGGGCCTTGGCCCAGAGGTAAAGAAAGATAGGAGGAAGTTTGTGTAAGTAAAGTCCACAAGAGAAAGTTACACATTTCCACTTGGAGGGCACACACAGGCTAACTTGGGTGCCTGGGTACTACCACACAGAGCTTGGCCAGCAAACAAGAAGAACTGGAAGTCTATGCCCAGTCAGAGTGTTCTGATGCCATCAGGATCACGAAGATTAAATGGGATAGCATCCATGACTGGAACACTGTCATGAAGGATGTTCAAGAAGCACAAGCAATGCAGAAGATTGGCAGCTGCTTTTTCTTATAAAGCATCTCCTAGCCTATGCAGAGGTCCAGCATGAAACCAGAGAAGTGTCTGACAGGAGATTTCTGGGCAAAAGCAAAAGCAACATGGGCCATGCAGCAGTGTGGGCCTGTTACACACCACCTGCTCAAGGGGACAAAGTGGATAGTGCTGTATACAAACAACTACCAAAAACAACCCGATCACCAGACTTAGTCCTCACTAAGGCACCATGGCATTGTAAAAGCAAACCAAGATATTTCTAGACTGCATTGATAATAACTTTTTAATACTAGAGAGACCAAAGGAAATACTCTACGTGACCTCTGTACACAAACATGGAAGAACAAGCGGCAAATGTGGTCACAGATAGTAGGCTGGGAGAAGTGACCACAAGCAGATTGTATTCACGATCCAGATGGAGGCTGGGAAGCTAAGCACAAGAAATAGGACTAAGGATTTTATTCAAGTGGGTTATATGGGAGATAGCTCAGCAGAATCTCCTGGGATGTTGAAGCAAAAGGTGCCAGTCTAGCTAGTAAATTTTTTAGGAAACTTATTGACAGTCCAGGAACTAATAATAGTCCTATTGTACAAGAAGACTCGCATTTCAGTAGAAGACTCACTGACTAAGCAAGGAGGTTCTTAATGAACTGTAATGCAAAAAAACAGCATACAGAAAACAAAAAAAGGAGTACAAAAGCACTACTTTGGCACTTAGGAACAAACCTGGAAAAACCAAAGTGCATTTAGAATTAAAACAAGTGGGGATATAAATAGAAGCAAGACACAATTGTGTAAGTTCAGAGGAAATGTGGGGATGTTACTGAATGGGGAAGACAACTTAGTGGTTGTGCAGATGGAAAAGACTGAAGTATTGAATACATTTTTGCCTCAGTATTCACAGGCAAAGATTACTCCTAGATTTCCTGGTGTACCAGCATGGTTTGAGAAGGAACAGGTTTAAGGACAACTAGTTAGGAATGAGTTAGAGCAGCTGATATATTCAAATCTATGAGGATAGACAAGATTAATCTGAAAGCACTGAAAGAGTTGGCTGATGTGACTTCAATAGATCTGTTTGTCATCTCCAAAAAAACACATGATCATTGAGGCAGACCCCTGAAAACTGGAAAAAGGCTACCACTGTGTCTGTCTTTAGAAAAGGCATGAGAGGTGACTACAGGCTGCTCAGCCTAACCCCAACTCCTGTAAGGATTACATACCACATCCTTGTGGAATCCACCTCCAAACATGCAGAGAACAAAAAGGTAATCAGCCACAATCAGCATGGACTCACAAAGGGCAGTTAATGCTTGATCAAACTGATGGTCTTATGGGATAAACTGACCTGAAATGCAGATGTGGGGAGAGTGGTGGATGTAATCAAATGGTCTGGTGGGTAGACTGAAAATTACCAGGACAGCCAGACTCAGAGGGTAACGCTCCCAGTAAACACCAGACTGCTCTCCAGTTGGCAGCCAGTACCACACAGAGTATTGTAGCAGTGAACAGTAGAGCTGAGTATGCTCAATATCCTCACCAAAGACCTGGATGATGAAACCTAATGCACTCTCAGCAATATTCTAGACATAACTAACACAGTGGCATTTGACACATTAAGCAGTAGAGCTTTAATCAAGAAGGATCTTGAGGAAGTTCAGAACTGGAAATGTCAAGTTCAAGAACAAGAATTCTACAGCTTTTCTAGGGGTAGGATAACCGTGTGCATCAGTGCATGCTAGGAACTGACTGAAGTAGTTCCTTGTAGCAGGTCTGCTGAAAAGGACAGAGAGGTTTTGGTAGATGCCAAGCGAAATTTCAGGCAACATTTTCACTGCTAATGAGCAAACTGGATAGTGGCTACATTAGGAGCAGCGTGGCCAGCAGGACAATGAAGTTACTCTTCCCCTATATGAAGCATTGATTAGGCAATAGTTGAAATACTGCATCTCATATCGATCTCCCAATTCAAGAGGCACCTGAAGAACCCAGAGTCTGGGGAGGGGCCATGGGCTCATGGTTGACAGAAGCTGAACCAGCTGGGTTTTTTTAGATGCATAAACAGGAGGCTAAGAGAGGCAAAAACTACTTGAAAGAAGAGTTACAAAAATGGTGGAGCCGAGCTTTCCTCAACTAATGAAAGCACATGTAAAATCAAGACTTTTTACCTGGCAGTGCTGTCAACTCTTTTTTTTAAAAATAAGACATGCTTTGTTGTCTCTTACCCAGTACCTCCTGTAATAACCAGCCCAACAACTTAGTTGACCACATATATATTCCCATTGGACTACACTGCTAATGGGGATATAAAAGGCATTTTTATGTTCACCAATCCAGGAATCTCAAAGACTGATCTTAAAACTTCCAGATTCTGATCTATTAAAATAAGTAAAAACTCTACATTGTATGGTACCTAACTATCCAGAGAAACATTTCATCCCATTTGGTGTGCTTGAGATCAGAGCAGGTACTTAAGTTGACATTTCATCAAATTTTTAAGAAGGGGATGCGGCAGATACTCATGCAGAGCTGTAGATCATCTCCTCCCATCAATATTACAAGCAAGATTTGTTATTTAGAACGAGTTATTAAGTTTTTCTTGGGCATTAAGGGAGAAAACTGGGTGCAAATCAAGGATCTAGCTGAAGATTCCTCCCTTCTTTGGTCCAAGTGGGTGTAGCTCTGCTAACTTCAAACTGGATTTTATCTGCTAGTACCTAATTATTAAATGGTCTATGTGATTTTACATTATATGGATTTGAAGTGAGCTTTCAGATTAAGAATTTTTTCAATTATGTAACAATGCCCAGAGCAGGAGCTGTTCATTTACTTATTTTTTAAATCATCAAATATGTGAGTAAGAACACAGAGATAAAATATTAGATACCCTGAAGACTTTCCAAGTATTAAAATTATGGAGGTGAAAGGTAGTTTTTAGATAGAGCAATGTCCCAAAATAGGTTTGAAACAGAGTATAAATGTGATTTATCTAAAGCTACATAGCCAGTCAGTATAAATTTCAGGATGAAATGACTATGCCTGGGAACTCTGTATTTTCTATGCAGTTTGTTTTCTGCTGCATAAAGATATCGTACATTAGACCAAAGACCCATCCAGCATATTCTTTTCTCTTGAATAGTGGCAGAAGCAAAAAGCTGGAGTAGAAGAGTACCAAACAGAAAGGCCTTTTGCTGTTTCCCACCATGTATTTTCCTTACAACTAGCAACTTGCAGTATAGGGATTTACCAAGACAGTGATTGTATTTAAATCTTTGCATCTAATAGCTGTCAAGGATTTTTTCTTCCACTAAATTGTCTAGTAGCTCTTTGAACCTACTAATGCTTCTGGAGACCATAATATCCTGTGGCAACTAATTCCACAATGTAACTATTCACTGTGTAAAAAGTTACTTCTTGGTTCAAAACCTGCTGCTAAACAGTTTCATTAAATGGCTCGTTATGTGACACATTGTGAACAAACACTTCTGCTCCATCCATGCCTACACACTGCTGTAATAGTCACTCCTTATCTGAATTAACTGACAGTTTCTCCTTGAGCAGAAGTAAAGCCACACCTGTGGTCCTCTATAGGTATTTTTTGCTTTAGGTAGATTTTCTCCTTACCACAAAACACTCTCCTTTTATTAAAAAATTCACAGGCAAATAAGTGCTAAAAAGAACCAGTATAAGGAGTGAATAATGTAAGGAGTTTTGTGGGGTTTGGAAATGGCCAAGCGTAAACCCACATTGAGCTGTAACAACCATTACAACTTACAGTGAGCTGTGCTGGGTGTATAAACCTGATTGATGGGATTTGTCTGACATTTGTTTATAAGCCTGACTGATGAACGTGGCTAGGCATTTTCAAATCTAACTGGTAGATTGAGGAGGATGACTTGCTAAACTCAGGTCTGATTAGCTCACAGAGGGTTAGTAAAGACACACCGTGTCATACCGATGGGGCAGCTCTGTGTGGATCCAACTGATGGGCCAGATTCTCCTGAGACACTGTTCAAGAGTATTTCCACTGTTCTGTCAGATTTCATCTGCCAAGAGATACCCTACACAGCTGTCAGTGAGAGAAAACGCAACACTGAAAAGTCTTCTCCAAGGGCATGTGACCAACTAACAACAGCCAGCGCTGTGTTTGGCCAAAAGAAGACAAAAAAAGGATTCTAAAGCCTAAGCAGGATGTAAGTGGGGAAACAAGGGGAAAGGCAGAGGAGCTGCCCACCAAACTGAACATCAGCAACATGACTCCACAGAGCAGAGGTGGTGACTAGGGCTGTGGAATTCGAGGGATAGCAGTGGGGAAAGGTGGGGTTGTTTTGCAAGGATTAAGGGCATACAGTGGGATTGTTAATAGCTACTCCAGAAACACCCTGTTTCAAGAGACTGTTCTGCTGAACTGGACCAAATGGCCTCCAGTGTAGCCCAGCCTTTACCTGTATCCCTTCATCACCTCCAACTAAGCATAAAAATATCCATGGAGAAACATTCCATCTACAGCCCACACTTTGTATTACAACAATTATCACACCCCACAAAACCACACCCGGTAAGTTTTCCCTACCAGAGTTGCCATCTTCCCAGCAATTCTTGTAAACTCTCCATTGCATCCAAGCCCACCTCCTCCCCACACAACAGACTGCTGGGGAAAAAATAGCATCATAACATCTTTGAACAGTGGATGAGTATCTAGTTGAATAAACACAGTGAATCGTTCACACAGAAGCAGTGGCAATGCAGTGAGGCCTCAACATTTGAAGAGTCCCAGAAGAGTTAGAGTAGCAACATCATTGAGCTTTAAAATTCTACAAACACAGAGAAATTAATCAGCGTGGTATGTGTGAGTACATGTTAATGTGGGAACTTTACATTTTATAAAGGAAGTTTTGAGTGCATCTGATTTATACATTTTCTTAAGTCTTTTACAGTATTTTTCATTCACTGTCTGTGTTAACACACAAGTCTAAGGACAAAAGAAATACTTCAGCTGGTTATATCAGCTTGCCCAGCCTATGCACTTAGCTCAGTTAAATAAGATGAGAGCCCAGAAATTACTTCAACTTGCCAACCCTTATTATCAAGCACAGTGTTTGTAACTCACAGTAGGTTATCACCAATGGGGCCATATTTGGGAGATACTATGACATCTGGTATTGATTTCTGGCAGGATTGAGGTCTTTTTTGAAACCTCTTCCTCAAGTTGGAAAGATAATAAAATGCATACGTACTACGAGGCAGATTTTTTTAAAATTTTAACAGGCATTAGAATAGGCATAGTTACATACAGCAGCACAGACACAAAGAAGTCATGCTGCTGCTTTAAATCAACACAGTGCCGCCCATCAACAGGAGCAAAGTAAAAAGGTGGGAAAGAAAAACAATTCAACACTTGCAGCACAGGTTCACTGCATGTGTTAAAAATCACGAGAAACTCATTTAATTTAATGAAAAAAATGTCAGAAAGTTGCTTTTAACTCCCAACATCGAAAAGTAAAGCAAAAAAATGCTCCACAAACACTCAGTTCTTTTCATTTCAATGAAATACTTAAATACTCAGTTCTGTAAAAGTGAAGACAGTCAGAAGAAACCATACTAAGAAGTCATAAGAATTTGGTACATTCTGAACTACATGCAATATGTTGCATGCACACTCCTGCTTACACCAAGTATAGAACAGCTCAACAAGAAAAAGTCTCAATATAATTTATGAGGAAGCTAGGAATGAAAGTAACAACCTTTACTAACTCCTTCTTAACTGAAATTCTTCAACAAAAACAAATTCATGGCAGTAGCAGCTACAAAAAGTGTGATCTAGTTAATGTTGCAAGCAACATTTTAGCTGTGATTCATTAGAAAGCTGCTAAGAATTTTGCAGAGGGACAATCTATGTCATTGAGTATTTTTATTTATAAGATCAGTTTAAAAACATACTAGGTAAAAAAGTAAATGTTTTTAAATAAGTGGCCTAACATTTAAAATTTTTGAGAAGGAATATTAAAACATCCAACATACACATATAATTTCTGGAAACAATTACAGTAATTAAAACAACACTCAACATTTGGAGAGACACATTTTATGGAAGACATTCCAGGAACCGCCTCCCCAAAGACACTGATCAACTTGGGTGTGTTCAATTAACAGGAGAAATTAATTTCAAGTGAAAATCCCTGCTGCTGAGAATCATCCAGCATTTAGCACTCACTCTCCACCCCCTGGCTGCAGCATTTAAATCCTTGGACTGTCAGCAGGATCCCTCTAGATGAGATGGTTAATTTGAAAGACTATTTTCACTACTGAGCAAGCGAAACTACAACTCCAGTGTTTCCAGTAACAAATTTCATCAACCAAGAAATAACCCATGATTTGAAATTAAGACGGCTTTTTCATCTGTCTATTTTACCTCAACATCTACCAGTTTCATTACAGTTCATAATTTTATCTTCTTTCTCTAGGCTAAGATAAACCAGACAGAGTTAACTCACATTGACTCTGAAATGCAGACATTGCCTAGATAAGTAGGTATCCAAATCACAGAGACTTTCAGTTGCTCTCTGTTGTGACCTTCTGGAATTTCTGAAACAGTTCAGGCTGCCAACTGCAATCCTTAAATCCTTAAAATAAAATCACTAAAAAGCTGAATTCAGGTTTTTTCAGACTGAAATCTTCAGACAGAAAAAAAAATCTCTTTACAGATAGGTACAGGATGCTGTCCACATGACTGAGATCGTGGTTGGACTAGACAGTAAATTCAGTTTCAGTGTGTCTCGTATGAGATCAAAACCACCACAGCTGCATGACGCACTGATTAAATGCAGCCTCGTCTGCCAATTCTAATTTTGCATGGAGTTATGCTCCATCAGGTAGTGTCTGTCCTTCTGCAGCCAGCAAACAGCCAGCATAAACACAGTATCATGTGATCTGGCTTATTTGCTGAGAATGTGTGACCAGGTGATTTGGTACTGCACAAAAGTGATATTAATGAGCATGGGACCATAGCCCAAGGCATGGAGGGAAACAATTTGTCAAGGTCAACCACACAAGCTGATGGTAGACCTGAAAATAGAATCCAGCCCTCATTAATCCCAGGCTAGTTTGCTATCAGCTGGGCAGCACTGCTGCCCAACATAGCAAAAACAGTTTTCGAATTATGATGTGGTTCTTAGGATTTCTTTGGCACATTTGTTCTTAATACTATCCCTGCTACCACTAGTTCCATGCCATGGTCCTAGGTCCAGAACAACTCTCTTCACCCAAATCCTCGCTGCTAACCAGCTGTGGCCCCTGCTGCCCTACTCCTACCCACACAAGTTAAGGGCCATTTCAGCAACTACTCTGTTGACACTGCAAATATTTAGGAAAATGTTTAGCTTGACCAATGTAAGTGACCCCAGTGAAGTCAAACAAACCTCTGTTTGTATGCAAGAGTTTCCAGGGTATAGTGTCCAAAAAGCAGGACACATTTTTATACTTGCTAGGAGACACCAAGAAACACTACTGAGGATGCACTATATAACCCACATAAAATAAAACTCTACTCCTACTTCTTTATATGCTGCTCACTAAAAAAATATTTTAATTGCAGCTCATCAAATGTAGACTCTAACATGTTTTTGTAGTGAACTATACAAGTAGATCACCAATTCTGGGAAAATAAAAAAGCGGCTTCCATCAAATGCTTAGTCTGACACATACAGAGAAAGACACAAAAAAGTAAATATTATAAAGTAAATATTACAAATGTGTTGAAATGTGTCCCAGTTCCTGAAGGAAGCAGAGTACATGCCTACAACAGTGCAATATAGTTTGAATTACTGTTTGGAGATGGCAGTAGGACAGAGCACACAATACACTATTGATTAGAAATTATATCAAAGAAATTGCACTGAAGAAACTTTAAAGAACTCCATAGCTAGTAAATGCCAGAATTAAGTTTGCCTGTAAAAGTTTTACTGAGCCCTATGGCATTATATATATATGCAGAGGCATAACTATAGAGTCACATATTATTTTTCTCTACTGTCGTGCCTGAGCCATTATAAGGACTTGATCCAGTGTCCATATTTTGCTTATTCTGTAAGATCAATTATCAGTCTGAAGTAGCTTCATTAGTTGATAGCAAGTAAACAAACAGTAAAGAGTAATTCCAGTTAGCATTCAAGGTACCAAAACAACACCAAGGAGACATCCATTATTAACAAAAATTGTAAAGATGAAGCAAGTTCTTCAGAAATCTATTTAGTATTTCATGGGAGAGAAGACACTAGCACAGGTACAATGTCTTTCACCAGGGGATTGACTTGTTACCTTAGTACACTCTAAGTGAACTTCAAGATAGAATCACTTGCTTTTACAATCACAGAGTCAAAATAAATGCAGTGAAAGACTACAAGAGCTCTTCTTTTCTCCCTACCAGTCCAAGAAAAGATATATCCATTCCACTAAACCTGTATTTCTGGTAGCAGACTTCACAAAAATCTCCATAAGCCATTTCTATATAGCAGAGGACTTTTTTCATAAAAAGAAGGTCTCAAAATTTTCACGGTCAGTAGACAAGATTTCAGAATCAGGAAACACTGATGCCCTGCACCTGTCAGAGGAAATGCTCTGAGCTCAGCTGGAACAGTAAAGGTCACAGTTGCAGACATGGATGTCATTAGTGAATTTTGCCCTAAAACATGCTGTTGTGACAGCGTAGCAAGAAGAAAAAGAAGAGCAAAGTGCTTATCAAGAAAACAGCAGCACCAAACAAGGCTGTTTGTTCCATGAAACTAGAAAGTTTTCATGTCACTGAGAACACTGTAATGGGTATCACAGTGCCAGTCACTGGCAGAGAGTCCTGAATCAGCAAAAGCACATGAATCCCTTGGGATTCACAGTCTTCCTGGTACTCAGCCCTACAGAAAACCAAGGGACAATCTGATTTTGAAGCCCAGCCCTGTCTTTAGCAGGCAGTGGCAGTCACTGATGACACTGCTGGCACCTGCCACACACTCTAGACTTGGTCATCACATTAGTTCTGCTGCCAGAGCTGTGCCACCAAGGATGGGTGCTGGCTGGAAACATATCCTCTCCTTGACCTTGCTATTCCTTCAAAACCCACACTACAGGTGGAGGTACCACTATAGAAAGTGTTTGAATGGTTTAGTTTGCTTTCTCAAAAGAGAGAACTTGGATACATTGGCAGAACCTTCTCCAACAGGACTCCTGGCCTACACAGCTATGCTGGCAGAGACAGGTAACAAAGATGTTATCTTTAAGTCCCTTTCATTTTTATGAGATCAAAAAGACCATCTAAGTAACTACAGCATTTTACTATGAGTTTTAGGTGAAGAAACTAGAATTCTGCTAAATAGTTTGCAAGTCAAACATAAACCATGGACTGGACTGTACAGCACGTTTTTTTACTTTTCTGCAGTTGCTCCTTAGATCACTCACAAGCTGCACACTTGGAATGAATATGACCTGTATCACTGAAGGGAATTATTCTTCTGCAGGATTAAAACCTACACACTTGGCCAGACCCCAATACTAAGTAATCTGCTTGAAATTACTGACAGAGTGAACACTCCTGTCCCATATCCAATGAACTTACTGGTTTAAAGAGAACTATTATCAAAAATACAAAACAATCTAAGTGTAGTTCCTGTATATCCTGTAGACACAAAACCACCCTTATACAAGGAACATGGTGCACTCCTCATCTTTGCCAAAGGAAGACTGAACACTTGACAAGGTTTGAAGTCACACAGGCATGAATGACCAACACATCCAGACTTCAAACCCTCTCAAAACATACACTTACATCATTTGTATGTATTTTTACAGACGAAACCTAAAAAAGAACATTTAATTTCACTTCCTGTGTTCAAACTTTAATTAACTTAGATTTAAATTTCAATTATAATTGCTCAAATCAGTTTGTATGCAGGACAGTCAGAAAACAAAGATGTTGGCAGCCACTGAGATGGTGGTAGAAATTACTCACCTAGAACAACATAGGAAGGCTGTAGCAGAAATAGGGATAAAACCCAAGCACTGATGCAATTTCTAATATTTCCATCTTTTCTTCAGCTCAACACCGTCTCATTCCTAGTACTCAACCAGTCTCTTCCCCATCTGTCTACATGACTTCATGACTTCCCAAGCCAATGTCTTTTTCTTTTTTGTCTGCCTCTTCCCATTCTCAGTGCTCCCTTAACATGGCTCTTAATTTTTTCCTTAAACATGTCTCCTATGTGTTTCTTCCACCTCACTCAGATTTGGATTTTATTCTCCCTTGTAGTGTTCAGGCTTAGCAAAAGGCAGACACAATTCCAAGTAAGCCAAAGTGATGTTTGGCAAAGCAGTAACTTATAAAAGGAAGCATCAAGGAAACATTGACAGAGATGCCACTACTACATTCAACACTTCGCACTCACCTGCAAAAATACAAAATAGCCCAGATTCTCTTTCCCCAGAGGAGAAGAGTGGGGGGAATAATGCAACATTAGAAAGTTACTTTCATCTCTGTTGTTTTCTAGATTGATCTACAGTACATTGTAATTAATTTTATCTAGAGAAGTCTGGGGACTTCAGAAAATTTACCCCAGTTTTTCACAGTCCCAAAGAAGCCAAATGCTTGAAAAGCCGAGCGAGTGATCAGAGTCCACCACCAACCCCTCTGCTAATCCAGAGAGCAGAGTGGGAGTTGAGAGGGCAGGCACAATTGTTGAAATTAAATAACATAAGAAGTTAAAAATTCACTGAAGTACAGGAAAAATAAAAGAACTTCTAAAAAATGAGGGAACAGCCAAACCTGCAGGAACCAAGAACCATGACTCAAGAAGCAAGAACAGGAGAACACAATAAATCAAACTACAGAGCCAAGAACAACTTCCCCTTCCTCATAAAAGCCCTTCTTCACAGAGCAAGCATGGTAAAACTAGTGTGCACTGTATCTTTACACGGAAATGAGAGAATGCAAAGCCAAAGACTGTAGATTTAGGTTGTTATATATATGGGAAATGACAGGGTTTTACTGTTCAAAGTGTATAAAAATGAGTACTTGGCCTTCTGAAGGTGTGCTACCTTTACGGATTCAGCACCCACCACCTATCTCTGCACAGATACAAAATAAAATCAAGTATCTCAACTCTGTGTGTGCATCATGTTCCTGCACACTGGGTGAAAGAATCCATATTTGGGACAACACAATATACTGGCATTCTGGTCACTTGAGAGCTTTCCCAGAGTAGGGAACACTTGAACTGCCTGTGTCAGCCTGGGTCCCAATCATTTGGGTCCACTTCAAGAGTATAAAGTCTACAAGAGACACTGCAGCTCCATCAGTCTTTTGTTGTTACACTAAAAGCAAGAGTGCTGTCTGTACTTTGCATAGTAAGGACCTGAATATTGGTTAATTTATTTTAAAAATACCCATTAAAAATGAAAAAAGAAGCAGCAGCAGAAGTCCAGTCTTTACACGGGTACAAGAAAATCCAGTGGCACAGGGAGTTTCCATAGACAAAGGATTTCCCACAGCCTATTGTTGGAAACACTGTGACTCAACTGCTCATTTCTTGCTCAACAGGCTGCTGATTCAACCAGAAGAGGATGCTGGTATGTCTCACCTTCTGCATTCCACCTACTGCAGCCGAAATCAACAAAAAAACTGGCTTCGAGAAAACATGTGACTTTATCTCATGCTAGTTTCTAGCTATTTACATGACATACTTTCATTGTACAATATCATGTTTTTGTCAATGCCATTTAAAGGTATAGACAATAAATTAATAAATCAGGAATTTTAACTCCTGCTGTCTCCTTATCTTGCTAAATTCCAGCTGGACACTTCACTACAAGCAGGTGGTTAGAAGGTGAAACACAGAGTATAACATGCTTTCAGATTCACTGCTGTATGAAGAAACTACTGACCATAAAAATTTTCAACATACAAACTTACAAAATAATCAGATAACAAGTGTTTTGCAGCTGGAGACAAATCCTGCTAACACTGTGTATGAAGAATAGTCTCTTGTGAAAATTAATGACCTGATGCAACTCCCCAGAGAAAGCCCTCAGGTAAGGAATTCAGATGGAACCAGAGAGCAAGCCAGTGGAGGCTATTTTAAACTCAAGCCTTTCTACAGCTACTTCCAGGTGCAGCCCTAAATTCAGCAACAGCATGGGTTTCCCAGAACCAGATTTTAAGCTGTCTCTGACAGGTAACTGGAGATAGGCAGTGTGGTTCCAGAGGCATGGCATGCAGCTAGCCGCCAAAATAAAGCATAAGCTGTTATTTTTCAGAGAACAGACTGTAACTCTGTTCTACTGCAGTAGTTATATACATTTTCTTCTCATACTCATAAAGGTTTGTTCAGGATGCTGGCAGAGGAAAGCAGAGAAAACTCCCTAGAGCAAGGTAGGAAGCAGAGACAGGAGAAGCGTGGCTAGAGGCTAACAGATTAGCCATTACCAAATTTATAATCCATGTAGATGCCAGAACATGTTAAATATCTTGGAGCAGCATTTTTAAAACCTTAGGACTGAAAGAATAGTGAATGAGCTCGTTTTAGCCACACAAATAAGTTCCATTAGGGAAGAAGGGGGAAAAAATGAAAACTAACCTTTCCAGAACTTTGGTTTTTGCACACCAGCATGGATATGCACACAACAGATACTGCAGAATTCAACCCTGAAAATCACAAATGTATCACTGCCCTGCCTAAAACCCCACAAAAGTATCTTCACTTCAGTCAAGCAGTAAAACCTGTGCTTAACTTAAAAGATCATGAGTGAATGCATCTGAAGTAAACAGGATTTGGGTGCTTTGTTGGTGAAGTCACAGGTTTACTCTTTATATTCCTAAAGATGAAAAAAAAGTGTTTTGCTGATAGATGGAAATAATGAAAGAAAATAAAAAATCATTGTTGAAAATTCCTATCATAACAGTAACATATCCATTAATAGCTTACAATCAAAATATAAACTAGCTATGTTTCACTCAAGTCTGGATATACACCATTAACCTCTAATGATGAGAACTATGTTATGATTTACTAGGAAAGCTTTAAAAATCATGAATATTTCAAATAAAAGGGAAAAGTTCTGAACCATCCAACAGAAACTAGGAGGTCTGCAACTATGGTGACATCTGAGATGAAATGTATATTTAAAGACTGCATACAGTGTCTGTATTTACTGCTGTCCAACACCTGCTGATGTGGACATAGTTTTCAACTCCTTTTAAATATGTATATTTAATTTTTTGAAAGAAGATTTTTCAGTCAAGCATCTGACTCAGGATGATTTAAAAATAAATATTAAAAGAAAACCTTTCTACAAAAGAAAAAGCAGCTCAGAACAGAACTAGTGGAAAAAGCATTGCTTTGCTTTCCTGTTATTGCTTTTAAAAGAGGAAAAACCAATAGCAAGATAACAGCGGGGCAGCTTTAACTCACAAGCTCTACCACCTTCAAGTTTTTAAACAGAGATGCAGAGATTTCCCATCTTGAAGGGACATCAGGGATGTGCTTTCGCCTTTTCTAGAGAAATCCACACGAAACCAAGAAGTCAGTTTACAGACACACACTGGAACAGGTTACTTAGGAAGCTGAGTTCTCCAGGCACGATGCGGCCTGAAGATGAAGGGATTAAGCCCTGCCTGGCTCTGTCGCGGAGCCCTCGCCTGCTCCCGGCCGGGCCGGGCCGGGCAACCCGCGGCCGCGGTGCCCCCTGGCGGTCGCTGCCGGCACGGCGGCACCGGGGCTTTGTCCGTCCTGCGACCGAGCGGAGAACGAGACTCTGGTTAATTGAGCAGGCAATTAACGAGCTCATCCTTTATAAGCACCAGCAAGGTCAGGCGGCAGGCAGGCTTTAAAACATCGGTTCCCTACTGCCACAGCAACCAGTTTGTTCCCAAAATCAGCTGTCTGATCCTCCTGCACTTCCATCTTCCACAATACACAAGTCAGGTATCACCCAAGACTAGGCTGTCTTAACTACAGTGTCCTCGGTCATTCCTGAAGCATCACTCTTCCCATATTTCAACTGGTGTAAGCTTCATGGGGAGGAATTAGAAACGCTATCACAGTGGGGAAAAAAAATATATAGTTGTACCGGCAACTTCAGTATTTTATACCTGCCAAAGATCTATCTGTGCAACCATGTATTGCTTTAATGTAACATTTGTGTCTATTAAAAGATAATATTTAAACAAGGATATGTTTTCATAACATTATTAGAAGGGGCAGTTTACCTGATTTACTGTTTCCTCAAATGCTCTTATATAATTATTAAGATCTCTGTCCATTGCAGCAAATTCTAACATGACTTTTTCCATACTGTTAACATCCTCTTCATCATCTGCAAAACAAAACATATTGGACATGGATGATCAGTTATATTATTTTCAGGCAGTATTTCTTCTTTGTAAGTATTTTATTTACAGTATTGATACTGTGAATGTCTAAAGCATATGTAAATCTCAGCAGGTGTTTTCAAGCTTCTCAAACATATACTTTTTTTTCCTATTTTGCAACTATAATCTTTTACATTTCTTGGGTAACTTGAACAAACAGCTTACTCAGAAAGACACTTCCCTGGTTTCATGTGAACAAGAGAGAATATGTGTAATTTCATCTACCAACACCTAGTCATTAGGCAATCAGGATATTTTCTGCAAAAGTTATATTTCATGACTCATCACATTGCCTCAGAAATAGTCAGAAGAAACTTAAATGCCCTCTCAGTACAGTATAGTTCACAGCTATAATTAGACCCCTTATCCCCAATAAACATAGCTACTGGAAAATCAAAATAGAGCCAGCGTTTTATAACATGGGAAATATTGGAGGACTGAATAGCACTGGTGATTCAAGCAGTAAAATTCTAATTGCCTGGGAAAATCAATTAATACATGCGATTAGTAATTCACATCCACTTTTATTCTCTTCTGCTTTCCTCCTAATTTCACTCCTTTCATCTCTAACTACACCTCTGCTTTCCCGCTCTAACATTGCATCTGCCTAAAGGGATAAGGACCCTTTGTAGATGCTACAGCACTGAACAGCCACAGTTTTATCTCCTGACACAGCCGCATGTACCACACGAAGTGCTGCCAACTGCAGGAGGACAGCCAGCCACAAGCCCCTAACCCATGCAGGAAATTAGGATCTTAGCAAACATAAGTTTCCACTTCTGCTACTCCCATTTATTCCTACCCTGCAGCTTCCAGGTACAGAGAAAACAGCTGGAAGCAGCTGGAAGCTGTGAAAGAGCCCTGAGTCTGCCATGCAGCATTAGGGGTTATCATTTAATGGAGCATTCTTCTTTACAAGCCGTTAAATAGCCAATATGTGCTGTTACTTTTAGGAAGAAAATTGTGGTACAGCTTTTTAAATTACTTTTTTGTGAAGAAAGGAAAACGTCTTCTGATTTGGCAAGCTAGTACACTGCCTAAGTTGCTAACTATATTATTATGTTAGAGCACAAAAATCTGTCTCTGCAGAGAACCAACATAAAGCACTGTATATAGCCACCAGCTTAAGAGCAAAATCTGAAACACATCACTCAGGGACAGAAGTTTCATACCATTGATGGATCCAGGAGACTGAGGAAAAGTGCTAAGATATATTTACACAAGAAGTTACATAATAAGCCATTCTATTTTGTGAACATGGCAATTACAGTTGCGACGTTTCCCTTAATTATATATAGGCTTGGTATGTATCCATTTTTCATTAAGTAGATGAATGGATACTGCAGACAGAATCTTGGCACTCCTGCAACTTTCTTCTGAATAATCAGCATTTCCCTCTCCCCTTTCCCTTCCCTCCCACCCAATTTCCATATCCTATCTGGTAACTATGATCATACTCTTTCCTTCCTGCAAGGAAGCATATGAAGTGCCTCCTTCAAGACTGACACAAATGGCACTCCATGAATCACAGGAAAGGTTTGTGTAGCAAGTAACTGTCATTCTCCTCCCATGGCCAAAATGAATCATATCCACAATATAAAGAAACTACAGTGGCCTAAACATCTTTTTTTTAAGGGGAAGAGAAGTGCATTGTTAAACACCAAGAGAGCTGTATTAATGCTGTCTTTCCTAACAGTTAAAAAAAAACTTTAGGTAAAGAATAATAATGTTGCATGCAACTTGAGAGATGCATTACAATAAAGCTCGAAGTGGTGGAACAGAGCTCAGGCAAGAGGGACATTAACTACATCCTGGCCCATGTTCTTCATGTACTGACCGTTCCACCCATCCACCAGTTTGCTTTAAGTCTTGGTGCTGTTCACTGCTGTTTCCTTGTTGCTGTTCTTTCATATACAGGAAGTATGTTCTACTCACTGGGAAACTGCTGAACCTATTACTAACACACGGTCACAGCCTGCCCTTGGAGGCACTATGGACATACAGACAGATTCGAAGGACTGTAGAGAGGTCAGTGCTTGTCCACAGACAGATCTGAAGGACTTTATAAAGGTCAGTGGTTGTTCATACCCTATTTCTTCTCACTGACTAGAGTCCATTCTCTGTCTGCAGTCCAATCCATACTCCAGGGCACTGAGAGCAAAAAGGAAATCTGTGTTGTTCCCAGCCACTCACCTCCCCATTTCCTAAACAAGATTTAAAAGAAAACTTACTTTACAGGCTATTCTATCTGCCTTTTAAAAGCCTTTATTGTTCCACATAACACACAGCAATAACCTGCTGTGCAAGGCTCCTCTGCTTTCCCTTCCCCTAAGGAGCTAAGAACACTTCTGTCCCTCCCTGGTAAGGAGTAGATGCAGGGCAGAGAGCTGTGGATGACTCTATGGGACTGTAAAGTTTTACAGCTCACCAAGGCAGTGATCCCAGCACCTTCAATGTTTCTTTACAATAGTCTCCACCTTAAACTAATCAGAACACACCAGTTGACCTGATCTTACTAGGGAACAAGAAATTAGAAAAAAAAAAGACTTGCTTCTCCTCACCACCATCACACAACTCACTCTTACAAATCCCACCAACCTCTTAGTTCAGCAGCACTACAGTATCAAGAAGAATCAAAATTTAATAATTACATCAGGACTTTGAACAATTGTCTGTTATCCACTCTGCAAGCCCCGCTGCTGCTTTTATTTCAGTTGTGAGGACAACAGTGGAGATTCAAAGCACTGACTCTCCTCCAGCAGACTGTGAGCACACTGACTGCTGAATACCCTCCAGCCAGACTCCAGCTACAAAGCCAGCTTACTCTCCAACGTACTCAAACCTTGCACTCTGCAGGCCAACAACCCAGCTTAACACCAAAATCAAACGCTTTGCAAGTGCTGTACCAGTGCCTTTCTGTTATCTAATCAAAATTTATCCTAATCTTATTTCTAATCCATATCTAAGGAATGCATTCCAAACTCTCTGCATATGCTTTTAGCTACTGCCACAAAATACCATCAAAGTTGCATATTGTAGTTGTCTCCTTGTTATCTACACTAAATATGTTGAGTTTAGTAAGCATTTCTTTGCAAGTCATTACCCTCATCACTCAGAGATTATAGATTTTGCAATATTACATTTTTTACTCAAAGAAAGCCCAGTCCAAGGCCTTAATTTCATTTTCAGAGGCCCATGTGCATCATGTTAAAACTAGCTGGCTGAATATGCAGAGTTCACATTATAAGTTCCAGCTTGCATGATTTTATGATCTCTTATTATAATGGAAACAGGGATATTATTCTGAAAAGTCTCCCTACATATTAAAAAACAAAGTTACATAAAATGACAACCAAGAGTTCAATTTCTCGTTTCTAAAGAGACCAAACTGATCATGTGGAGGTGCCTTACTTCTGATTTAAACCATAATCAATCAGGGTTGAGTTATATATCATGAACCCACACTGTTAAAACAGAAGTTGCAATAACAAGACAGATTCAAGTCAGCACTGATTTAATACTTCCTATACTAACACTCATCTAAAATCTATCCAAAAAACTTGCATTTCCTTCTCATATATGAGTTCATAATTACTTTAGCTCCCTGTATGCATCCACAAGTTTGCAAAATTTCTAAAGATTTTTCACAGCTACTTCTTTCTGTGCAAAAGTTATCACACTGGTATTTGCTTATTCAGGGTATTACAGCTGCCCTGCATCCAGTTCACAGCAGTCCAAATAAGCATTCACTTCCACCACAGACTATCTTAAACACAAAATAGTCTGGAATACCATGAAGTTACAGAAAGGCTCTAAACTTGCAAATACAACAGTACTTAAAATGAATGCTTAAGCACAGACAATGTGGATTAACACACATACTGTCATACGTTTATAATCTTGTCTAACAAAAGTCAAACTTTCAATTTAAAGAAAACAGGACATGTCAGTTCTACCCATTGCACTACATATTAGTTTGCTTTGAAATTCAAGGTCACACACTGTTTTTCCCATCTTTCGAGGCAAAAGACTAATGGTATACCATTTGCCCACAAATTTTGACAGTAGATTTCAGACTTTCGGAACATTTAAAACAAAAACATCAGTTGCTTGAGCCATTAGCAACAGCAGTAGTCGGCAGTTTTCTTATGCACCAGCAGCAGATAAAATGCACACTTTGCCAGCAGGTTTCAAGTTACTGCTGACAGCAGATGAACACAAGCTCCCCATTTGATTTAGTTCCATCTTCTGGAGGAGAATGTACATTCTGAATTCAGGGTACAGCCAAGCATTTTTGCTGTCATTTTTCCTTCATTTTGAAAACCAAAAGTCTTAAGACTTCACTCTGCACTGCCAGTTTTGGTCTACTCAAAACTGTTGATAATTCAAATTGGACAGTAAATCTTGAAAAGAACTGTCAACCAGCCCACACCCTTTAAGAATAGATTCACAACACTCTTGGAGAAGACAGTAGCGGGATGTCCCTCTAACATCTGGATGCTCAGTAGTGAGAGGATACAGACCTGTGTAGGAGACCACTGTCTTATTTCCCTCCCCTGTCTAGATAGGCATGAACCTGACGTGGTACTCTAGGTTACACAAAGCAGGAAGAACCTAAATAGGAGATTGCTTCTGCAGCACTGAGTACATCTTCACTCTTTCTCCTGCAGATACATGGACAGCTTCTCAGAAAACTCTCACCAATGAAAATTTCTTTCAAAATCTCATCTCCCTGACCTACAACATATTTAACATATGTAACCTATCAGACTGCAAAACCAGCAGAATGCTAATACAGAAAATTCTAAAATAAAAGAAACTAGAAGCCATATAAAGAAAGAGCAAAAGACTGGAGAATACCCATTTCATCTCCTGAGAGCAGGTATCCTCACACAGAGAAATGGTTGAAAGTAGAATGTCCAAAAAATCTCTATGGAGACCTTTGGACAGGGAAATAACCATTGCAGTTCATAAGAGAAGAAAAATTGTTACTGATTAGAGGGCCAACAGCCATACAGGGAATGGCAATTGGTGGAGTAGAGGGGAATTTGAGGCAGTAATTGCAAAATTTCCCTCCACGTAACAGGCAGTTCATTAGCTAGGCCTAATGAAACCTCCAGCTTCTCAGGAAATACCTTAACTGGGTAGTAGAGTATTTGAAACTGTATTTCTCCCCCATCTCCTGCTTGCATATACATATAACATATACAGAGTTAGAGCATGCAGGAATGATTTTACAGATCAGTCACCTTCACCTAGATACCAGGACTCCAGTGAAATGCAGGTATGTCTCACAAAACGAAATGTCATGAATGACAGAAAGAGAAACCTACACTAGGTGGGCGGCCCTGCTTGAGCAGGGGAGTTGGACAAGACGACCTCCAGAGGTCCCTTCCAACCTCAGCCAGTCTGGGTTTCTATGACATTCCTCAATATCCAACAACCTCGTCTCTAAATCATTCTTCCGGAAGATGGTTAAAAGTGAGTTCAAGTCCTCTCAAGCAAAGAAGGAAGCTGAATATGAGTTTCTGGTATTCTATCAAAGAAAAAAGTCTGAGTAGAAGAAGTGACAAGAATGTGTGAGGCAGAACTTGTAAAGGAAAGTCCAGCACAGAAGGACACAGATTGCACCAAAACTATTGCCTGTGAATGGCTGTAAAGTTTCATCTTATTTTCTATTTGAGTTCTGTAAGAAACTGCAAATCAAACTGTAATACTTGGATTTAGGTCAAACATTTTCCTGTACCTGAGTAAAGTCTTCTGAGATTTTATTTGGAAAGGAAAGGGCTGTGTTTTTCAGTCTGGATTTAAACATTTGTTTTATTCAGTAAGTAACGGGAAAAAAATTGTCAATTATCCATTTCTCTCTGCTTATTTTTTATTTTAAAGTAAAATGAGCCAAGAGTGTCTGGTAGATTACAGACTATACCTGATGAAAACTCCCTTGTTAGGTATTACAAATCATCTCCCTGTGGGCTATGACAGTGTGAAATGGAAAGAGCCCAGGAGGCTCCTGCCAATCCCATGGAAATGAAACTCAAATACATTATATTGTAGAGTCAGAATTTCAACAGAAACAGACCACACAGGGTCTGAACACCCACCTTGAAACATCTCAGTTGCTGAATGCCCAGTCTGAAATGTCTCAAGGGGCCAGCATTTCCACTGAGTGGGTGTTGCACACTTCTGAAAAGAGTCATCTCAGAGTGGGCACAGAGAAACTGAGGCACCCAGAATTACTAACCACTTTTGAAAATAACTATATTATTCTCTAATAATCATGAAACTTTTGCTCAACATGAAACTCCCTTAAACTCCATTGCCAGCTGAACTAGGCTAACAGGGCTTTTGAAAGCAACTTCCTTACAGCACTTTTTTCCCCAAGCCTACCAGGGGAAGGCTAAAAAGTCATAATGATCCCAGCTTAGACTTGAGAGCAGTAACAAAAATCTATTTTACCAGATATTTCTGCCACAGTACCCAACCAGACTGCATCATAAAGCATGGCAATAACTCTGAACATCGATCGACAATATACTGAGCTAATGAAATAAACAGGTTCTCACACAAGAGTTTGATTTACAAAACACTCCAACATGTGCTGAGGTGCTTTGCTGTATAAAATCTGAAGTAAAATATTATTCAACACAAATTGGCATGGTTTAATTTAGGCACACAAATAACACAAAGACATCAACTAATCTCTCATAGAAGTAAACAGACTTTGCTACAAAACAGAAAGAGAAAAATAGTCTTTGTGTATCTACATATTTTTTGCTACTGTAACTTGATGGCACTTCCAGCACCAAGACATGAAGACAGGTAGTATGTACAATTTCCCCAAACAAAAATGGGCTTTCACTTGACTAAATACTAAAGCCCATTCAACTCTTATACTACTTCCCTACAGTTAGACAAAAGAGACCAGCACTTGAACAGCACCTCTTTTCTCCTTACTAAATTCCAAGGTCATGGTGAGGTTAATCTTTATTTTACCAATTAACACCTACTTAATTCTGCAGAAAGACCAATTTAAAGTTAACAAAGACGGTGTAACTAGTAGCAGAAGCTCTGAAAGAAGGATAAAGCATTTACAAGATGCAACAGTTTTGAGAAGCAACTCAAGATCACCACTGTCATAACTCTGCACCAGTTCTCTGGCATTACTGTGATATCCACACAGAATTACTGTTCTCTCTTCAGCAGACAACTTAATCGGCATTCCTCAACAGCAGTTACATCTACAGACCCAAGAAGAATAGAACGACAAAGCAGCAAGAAAACACCGAGGCTGAGGTTCATGTACATTTTCTTTGCAACAAAGTAAGTTTCACAGGTCATTCCCGCAGGCACTCATCTTTGCTGTTCCTCTTATGTTCCTCCTCTGCTGCCCATCAGCCAGAATAATGTGACTTTTCATAGGGTCATACTATAAACTGGATTAATGAAACAATTCAAGCTAAAAATAGCAATCTGTCCTCCAAACCAAAATACAAAACCCCAAACCCATGGTATTCCAGTAAAGGAATTTGAAATGCAGATATTTAAATAGTTGCATCAGTACACTTGAGGGGGTGACAAACTATAGCAGGGTGGAGATTGGGGGGGGTGGAATTTTCCTATGTCAACTTGTTTGCCAAGAAAAAGGTACAGGAATCATACTTGTATTTTTAGAGTAAGTACAAGGCATACCTTACCCTCACCCAGAAATCTGCCCAACCTCTCATAAAATAAATAACAAACCTCCCTGTGTTTTCCTATATATATATTATATATATATTTATAATACATACACACACACACACACATATATCCCTCTCTTCTCAGTGGATTTCAACATATGATGAAATTAAGGCTGCAAACAACATTCGCTAATAATTTTAATGGGAAAGCATTTTCCTATGACTAACAAAAAGTTTCTTGCCTGTGGAGGCATGGGCATGTCTGCACCACACAACAGAGCGCGGTTCGGAGCCCCGAGCTGCTGCTGACCTTGCCTTCCTAAAACGAGAGATGGGAGGGTTGGGAATACTGAAAAATAAGGGGGCTAGCGCTGTCCTCCTTCTACCCACTTTCTCTTCTCAGAACTTGATATGGTATAACATTAGAATTCGGGCAAAAATTTCCTTGAAATATTTTTCCCTCACAAGAAACAGTGGAATATTTGTTAAGGTACTGTAATTGCTACTCTTCGATCCCTCAGAACACCTTTTAAAAATTGATATTTCACATTAAGTATTTTTTTTCCAAGACTTTTAATGTGTCTTTACAATTCTATAAAAGGCTGGCAGACTGCTTTATATCTATGGTTTACCCTGGAAATTAATATGAGCAAAATCATTTTTTTTAATTATTATTCCAACAAGTTCAATTCTAACTTGTTAGATCTTTTTTTAAGCACAATTTCTTCTGTATTACACAAGATCTCTACTGGCACATTATGAATTCTACAGAGATAATCCATGAACTTTCTGTTTACAAGTCAGTTGTATTAATGCTTTCTGTTGCCAAAAAACAATTTTTCTCATATTTTAAATTGCACTGACAGGTGGAAAACAAATATTTTAGTGTGAAATGCAACTCTGTCTCTAATAAAAGGCATGATTGTTATTAGCCAGCAGTAAACAGCACCAATTAGGTTTTTCACAAGAAAAACTTTGCTTGTGCTAATGAATCTATTATATTTCTCATCTCAGAGAAGCTTGTTCAAAGTGCACCTTTGTTAAACTAAATGCAGTAATTACGTAGAATTTCCTCCATTCGGGGGAAATGGGAAATGGGTTGGAAAGACTTTTCAGAAACAAAAAATCAGTAAAGATAGGAAAACAAACCCTTTTCACTCACAACCTTCAAAATTCTCAGAAACATTTACTTCTCTGTCCAGAACTGGAGGCAGCTGAGCTCAGAGCTAACAAGCCCTCATCGGAGATTATCTAATCAAGTGTGATGTTTCAGTAAACGTTAAAGCAGCATAACATGTATCAAACAGGAAGGTAAGACCAAGATAATCCCCTCACTTCAAGACAATTCATCACTGTCTTATTTCAGCTCGGTTCAGACGTCATAGTTACATTAACACACACAAAAAACCCAAAAGAATCCAAAATAAGTTTCCACAACCAACTGCAACAGCTTCACACAGACACAAATGAACACTCATCAAGCACTCAAATTTTAACATTACTGACCCAAAATGAAACAGATGGGGGAGGAAAAATGCCAGAAAATGTCTGATTTTTAAATGCCCAGTATTTTGATTAGATATTTACTATTATTTTATTAGACATTTTTTTTTTCCTCTGAACCCACTATAGATAAGTCTCCCAATCTATATTTCTGCTTCTACAACCCTTGGCATTACTGACTTCAGAATTCAGAAAAGGTAATGAGTAGCTCCAGACTGAGCACCGCTGCTCTCTCACTAACTACTCAGGGCACTGGCTGTACTGCAGCCGAGCAGCTCAGGGTGGGACAACAATCCAGTTTTATAGGCAGCTTTTTAGACAGATCTGGCTGGCAGGCAATTCCACATTTAAACCACTGAATAAAGCAATGAAGTGTCTCACAACAGGGCTGACACTAGTCCACATATATAAAGGAAAAAACCACAGACAGATCAGATTCATAATATACAGCTGACAATGGAAAATTTGGAATTTTTAATTCAGGAACACTGAGTTGACAGATTATCAGAAATGTGAAAGTTAGTGGAAATTGATATGAGTATCATCTCCAAAGTTAATTGTTTGTTGAAAATGTAGATACTAGAGCTGACAGACAAAACACAACCAAACTAAAGGGAGTCTGGAAAACCAGTGTCTCATGGAAGCAAAGGTCAACTGATGTTCCCCACATAAAACATCCAATTCAGATGAATCACATATGGATATGGCACTCCAATGGCTAACCATGCCTCAATACTACAGCTAGGACTTTCAGAGCCCATAATTCCTCAAAGTGACCAAAAAACCCTCAAAACCCCAACTCAAAAAAAAACAACACACAATGTAATCCTTCTACACAGAGAAGGCAAAGGCAAAGACTGCACACAAACTGCAAGCATAATGAAAACCAGCATTTCTTTCTGCCTCTAGCAGGCTTTCTTTGCATAAAACCTCTTCTGTGAATTGGCAGATCTCCCCTTTTTGGCATGAATTGCTGGTATGTGGCATTCATTCTGTTGCTTACATGCTGGCAAGTGACAGAGCTAAATCTTTCCATTCCTGGAATTTCATTTCCCACAAAGTTCATACAAAAAATGTGTCCTACTATGAGGAGCTGCTACTTTGTTATCATATGGAAAATGCACATCTCTGTACAAAAAAAGGGCAATGCAAGTCTGTATTGCCCGGGTCTCTCATACATGCACAAATATTTATGATTTTGAGAGGAAACAGGAATTTATTTGATGGCTTACAGTCCACCATACATGATGGTGTCTCAGCATGTTTTTTATACGACGCTGTTACCTTTGTCCGTAGCAGGAAAGAAGGAGCTTTGAGGGGCCTTATGACTTTTAAGGGGGCAGTTTTGAAAAGAAACAGAAATATAAACTGAAAATTGAATGTGGAAATGTCCTGTAACTAGATAGGAAGTAGAAGGCTCCCTCTGATCTGGTAAACTACCACAGACATTGTGTTACTAAAATAAATTCAATTCAGAACTATAGGACTACGCTTGGGATTTGTGTAGCTGACACATACTGGTTGAGAGAATTTTCTCCCCTTTATATTGCTATGCTTTTGAATTTTGTTTAATTTAAAATCTGTTTTTCTATAAAAATGACTAGGCTAAGTCTCTACGCTGAAGTATGTTCAGTGGAGGAGAAGTCTTGATTACCTTGAGACATCTGGATAGACTACACGCCTCCAACAAAGCATGGATATAAACTAAAAATACCAAAGAAATATAGAATTTGAATGAGTTATGGCATATCTAATCCCCTCAAAAACAGCTGTGAATTAGATCCACACCCACAAGTAATAAACTTCAAAAAATAAAAAGTCTTGTGAAAATGTCACATTAATCTACCCATACAGTAAAAAGTCTACTCACCCACTGCTTACTAAGATGATTAGTAAGGAAATCACAAGTTAAACTTTATTCATCTGCTTAAGAAAAATAGGAAAGAGGTTGCAAGGTTGATTTAACTCAGAAGATATTATTGTCACTTGACATTTACATGCAATGTATAATTCCATTCCCACTTACAGTCTGGGGAAAGCCTGTTAAAATTACTTCCTTAATGTGTGAACACTTCTTTGAATTGCGTTCTTTTCATCTGCCACCTTCTCCTTAAGCCAGCTGGCTCCTTTTGTTAAGTCTTCTTTAATAAGAAAGTTCATTACATGTAATTTATGGAGCAGTTTGAGATTGTCAGTGCTGCTCTGAAATACTGCACATGCATATTTCTGAGCGCTCTGTAACATTTGTTGATAATGTCAAAAAGGCAAGGAGGTTCATGCACACATATGCCCAACAACTCCAGCACAAGACAAATCAGAACGACCACATCTACCTTTCCCTTTTCATCCACATGAACTAGTCCTCCTTCAATTTATATGCCAGACTACTCTTCCCATTTGTAAAAGCAACACTTTTGTGGAAACTACAGAAGTTGCTCACATGGGAAACACCATAAGAAAGGCATCTGTCATCTAGAGAACAACCAGCATATTGTTCTGATTAATCCTTTTGCTGTGGCTTTCTTATTTCTTACTTCTCCTTGTCCTTCATTACACATCTCTTTACCACTTGTCCTTCTCCCCTTCTCTTCCTCCTCATCCAGTTCCCCTATTCCCACCCTTTTTTTCCCCCCGAGCATGTGCTAGACCATTTTTTGATTCTTTCTCTATGAACAAGTGATATCTTCCCAGTGATCACAATCTTTGGGGGTCACCTCTTACTTTCTCCCATCCTTTTATAAAATAGCAGCTCTAACAGACTCATGGCTGTTGATTGTCTTTTACTGGCATAAAGGTCCATTAACAGACACAAAAAAACCCCCAAACTGAAACAACAATAACAACTTGTTTATGATCTACCACTACCATCCTGATGATTTCTGAACATATGGGGCTCTTTGATTATCAGACAGAAATATAAGATCCAGTGCCTGAAAACTGAAACAAGAAAGAAAACACACTGCTCATTGGCAGATACGATGGATTCTTCAGTTGACCTTTTGCTGAACTGTGGGTTTCACTGTAAATTTTCTTTCCATAAGCAGTTTTAGTAGCACATTTTTGAAGCAGTCTAAAATTTTCTCTCTTCACATAATATTCTTTATCATCCGACTAATAAACGTCAGACTACCCTCCTATAGACATGGCTGTGGATCCACTCAAATTTCATCTAAGTGCAAATCCTCCCTTAGTGCCCTGTGTATATTTCAATGGTTCAAACCATTTCATATCACCTATAATGGCTCTTGGAGTTGTGATATTTCCTATTTGTCAATTCACAAAAGGTAAAGATGACATCTTTGCAAGGCTGTTGTCTTCTGATGCCTTTTACTTCTCCCATACACATTTTTCCTGGCTACCTATCTCCTACTTTATCCAAACACTTACCACCATTACAGACACCTCACGATTGTTAGAGTCTTGCAACGTAATTTGCCAAAGCACAGAAGGCATAAGCAAAAACAGAAGTGAAAATCTAGGCAAGAATTTAAGATAATTCATACATTCTCCCAAAATGCTCCTGTCATCTTTTTTTACAGAAGGGAAACTCATGCCCTGTGAACTTCAATGTCTTGCTCAAGGCCACAGTGTGACGCCAATTTGAAAGCACAGTTACTCCCAGCCTCAAGGACTCAGCAAAATCAGGCTCAAGAGCATCTCAGTTGTTTTATCTCTCTCATATAATGATATTAAGTGTTTCTTGTTCTTATTCAGAGAAAAAGGGAAAGAAAATGAGAAGGCTAAGCAAAATAATCTGTGAAAATTATAATAAAAATATTTTAAAGAACCAATTCAGACCACCAACCTCTGCCTGTATAGTATTTTTCATGGGTCTCAGTGTCTGTAATGATAAGGAACACACAAGCCTTCCATGTAATTCTGACTGATGAAGAAAACATTCCCCTTTAAATTCCTGGAATTTAATCAGTACATATTACAATCTTCATTCTTCACTAGAGTGTCAGCGTGCAATATAACATTGGTGTAAGTTTCATAAAACATGTCATAAAACCTGGATTTGAGTCAGAGTGACTTTTTTCTTTTTTTTTAATCTGAAAGTATTAAAAACTTCTTATAATTAATTCTATGTTCACTGACAAAAAAAACTTATTTAAGTATCAAAAAAAAAAAGAAAGGTAAAAACCAGTCACAAGTTCTTGAATTCTTGAAGAGAAGAACGAAGAAGAGAAAGCAAAAGAAAGGGAAATATTTTTTTTTAAAAGTGTCTTGTGTCTAACTGGCAGGGGATCAGAATGAAGTTTCAGAATCATCACATCTACATAAGGGCTTCTTTCATGTTTTGACCAAACACAGAGAACATGTCAGCACAATGCTTACTTTTCACCCAGTTAAATCTTTTCCTAATGGAAAGAATCAAGAAAAGAAATACAATTGCTTTATATCCTTATTCTTTCTTAATGCTGCCAACCCCAGATTTTTTTCTACTTTTGTGGGTTCCTTCTCCCTCCCTAGTTATTTAGGCACACAATTAGATCACTGAAAGCTAAATAGTGATCTACTTAAATTGATAAAAATTAAAGCTTTCAGAGTGGGTTCTTCAAAGCCCACACTACTTTCTATATATATCTTGTGCCTCTACATTTAAGCAGGAGTTAGCGGTATTTTCTTATTGCCACATTTCTGTGGCAGAAATATGATGATAAGAAAATGACAGATTAATACACTACAGAGAATATTTTCATACAGTAAATTACTCAGATAAAATATTCCTCTCTGGCTTTTGTTCAAAGAGGCTGATTTATCTTTGTGCTAAAGAGCCCACACAAGACCTCTGCAGTACTTCATAGTATTTTGAAGCTGGAACAGACCATTAGGATCATTCTATTCTGATCTCATACATAGCAGAGGCCAAAGAACCTCACCCAGCAATTTCAAGCCTATAACTTAGAGCTGTAAGCTCACTCATTCTTCTCAAGGTTAACATCACTAGAGCACAGAGGGTCTCCAAAAAGGTCTATACAGCATTTAAATCCCACTTATTATATATTTTGAAGACTACTGAGATTTTATGAGGTCTAGGACACAGAGAAATTTATACTGACTATGGGTACATGAGGTAACCCACCAGGTGACTGCAAATCTCCCTAACTCATACTGACCTTTGGGGGAGAAAATTACCCACTGCCTTAGAAAAATATGTTAGAGAACAGAATATGCACACATACATACGCATGTATATATTTGACATCAGACACTATGTAAATACCACCTACCAAAACTTGAGAAAAAAAATTGAGCAGTTTTCATCTGAGCACTCATAAGTTCTGACAAAACCCGAGACTGTCCAGCGTATGACCTTCTGTTCAGATGCAAGCTGTCAGTAATTTCCATGAGAATGCAGCAAAGACAGTTATTCAGCAAGCTAGCTGTAAATCAAGACTGAATTTCACTCTCAATTATACTCTCTAGTTCAACCACAACGTGCCATGTACAAAAGGCAACGACCTGTATTGATCTGGTAATACAAATTCTCTTTATCTCTATTAGTCTTAATCCTCCGTTTATATTTTATTATTACTAAAGGCAGGACTACAGTGATACGGCACCAACACCTCTAAATCCATTCTAGGAGCCAGTACCGAAGCGCCAAGGCAGGTGAAGGAGCAAGGGTTCGATCTGCAGGGAAAGGCTTTGCTGCCACCTAAGGGCCTCTCTTTCCTTGGAACTGCAAAAGTTGAGGAACAAAGATACTTGGATGCACTGAGCTGACTGAGTGCACAAACCGAAAAAGAGCTAGCAGAACAAAAGCATGCTGCTTAATATAGCTGCTTTCCCCTCACTGCACTGTGTTCTTCTTGCAGTCAAAATTCCAGCTAGGAAATAGTAACAACCACACATATTTGTTTCTTCCCACTTTGTAAGATTACAGACTACAGTCAGGGTGGTTTTGTATAAATATAAAAGAACACAAATCTTTCATTACAAGTCATATTTTTCCAGATTTTGAAACAAGGCACACTTCCAAATTCTCCTTTTTCAGACAGCTTCTTTGAAGAACAGCTTCCAGAACCAACCAGTGTATTCCAGCAATGGGCTCATCAGCGCTGGCTATAAATGTTGTAAGTAAACAGAGGTAGGACAAAAAATTATTCCCTCTCTTCAAATTTTTATATTGATTGCAGAGCATAGCGTACCAAATATAATTTTTTGTCTTCAGAAAAGCATTTCACAAGAACCCAACCAGGCCTTTTTGCTTCATAAAGTTACTTGAAGAAAAAATACTTGAAGTGTGACATCATTTGCATACCTACTTCAAGAAAGACATATCTTTCTCACTGTTAGCTGAAAGGTTAAACACAAGAAGCACAATACAATAGAAGAGAAGCATAAGATTAAAGGAGCATTTTTCCTGAAAGGATTAATCTTAAGTGAGGGATCTGAAGGAAAACAAAATTAGAATTTTTGCGAAAGGGAATCTGAAACATTTTATCCCACATATCACAAAACACAAGTTTACTTTAAACAACAGGAAAAGAATTCTCCCAAGAAAAAAGATGTAATTTTGGTGCCTACACTGAGTTTGTGCATGACACCAATTAGCACCACAGACACTGGTGCAGCAACAAAGCAGACCAGTGAACAAACAGCTTCTGGCAGATAAAAGCCTGGGGTTATTAAAAAACTTCCTCTGTGAATAGCTTGGTATTATGAGGGAATTACTGCAGCTTCACAGGAAGCATCTGGTAGAGGCTAACATAGAAGGATGAACTTCATGAATTATTGGAGTCTCTTCATTTTCTACAGTATCTTCTCACATAGCTAGAAAGTATTTTCATATAGCAAGTGTCGGTGAAAAGTCATTTATCTCCAGGATGGCCTTCGACATTCTACACTTACATTCTCCAACAAAAGAAAATAAACATAGAAAACCTACACTTCAGATTCTCCAACTAGAAAAAAAACCAACTGTACTCCTTCAGTGCATATAAAACCATTTGCTAATTGCTTCTCATGACCACCTTCACAGATTTATGGACTTCCAAGGGAAAAATACGGTCTGATTCCTTCACATTCACACCACTTACTCAAAGAGGTTGTAAAGTGTCATTCCAGCCTATACGCTATAGCCCATTCTCGGGCCAAGTACCTTATGTTTTGATTATTTTTATGAAGCACAATGATCCCATGACAGTTAACAGAGCATGAAAATTTTGGAAGCACAGGTGTCAGGAGGTTAATTCCTGGATCCTGAAACAATCCCATCACAGTCATTTCAAGCACAAGAACTTTGCCAATGTTAAGAGTCGTGTTATGGTATGGTACTGCAGGAATCCTGCATTTGAATTTTCAATGAAAAATAAACTGGGGGGGAAAAAGAACAAAGAAAACAAATTAATGAAAACATTTTTTATTCAAATAGATCTACAGAGTCCATCTTTATACTGGAGTTTGCACCATTACAAGTAGGAGATGTTTTAGGCCAATGACAAAGCAACTTCCATGGAAAGGTCCCCTGCTCTGAAAGATGAACAAACTTAGAATGTTCATGTATATTGTAGGTTGCTGCAATGGGTTTAGAAAGTCACTGCAAAGAATAGTGGATATTCCATAGAAACTCGTGAAGCAAGTGTCTATTAAAAAGCTGCCCGTAATTTGATAAAACCAGGCTAACCACCATGTCTCTATGCTCTACGCTCCTTCCTACATCAACAAGGGTCAGCAACATTTAGAGCTGTTCCTGTTTAAACCATTCGAAGAGAGCAGTGAGAGAAATCAACGTGATGTGGGTAATCTCACAGAGTTAAATTCACACGGAAAGACTAGACAATCACCAACCAAATGAAGTTCAACAAAAGAAAGTACTGGATTCTGCACCTGGGATGGGGCAACCCTGGATGTTCGTACAGACTGGGGAATGAGATGCTGGAAAGCAGTGCCACGGAAAGAGACCCGGGAGGTCCTGGTCAATGGCAAATTGAATATGAGTCAGCAGTGCCCTGGCAGCCAGGAGGGCCAACTGTGTCCTGGGGGGCATCAGGCAAAGCATCACCAGCCGGGCAAGGGAGGGGATTGTCCCACTCTGCGCTGCACTGAGAAGGCCTCAGCTGGAATATTGTGGCAGTTTTGGGCACCACAATATAAGAAAGATATTAAGCTGTTACAGAGTCTCCAAAGGAGGGCAGCAAAGAGGGTGAAGGGCCTTGAGGGCAGGCTGTATGAGGAGTGGCTGAGGGCACTCGGTCTATTCAGCCTGGAGGAGACTGAGGGGAGACCTCATTGCAGTCGACAACTTGCTCAAGAGGGGAGGAAGAGGCACTGATCTCTTCTCTGTGGTGACCAGTGACAGGACCCAAGGGAATGGCCTGAAGCTGTGTCAGGGGAGGTTTAGGCTGGATATTAGAAAAAAGGTTCTTCCCTCAGAGGGTGGCTGGGCACTGGAACAGGCTCCCCAGGGAACTGGTCACAGCACCAAGCCTGACAGAGTTCAAGAAGTGTTTGGACAATACTCTCAGGCACATGATGTGACTCTTGGGGATGGTCCTGTGCAGGGCCAGGAGTTGGACTCGATGATCCTTGTAGGTCCCTTACAACTTTGTATATTCTCTGATTCTGTTATTACCAACTACTGTTTAGCTCGTATTGAACAGGCATGATGACACAAGTGGATGCCAACCAATCTGCAGATGAGAAAGTCAGAAAAAGGAGGACATTGCACATGTGAGATGCAGTGCAGCACACATGAAGAAAGGCACAGAGCCAGCTCTAGGACAAGGGGAACAGACACATGGGAAAAGCAGCTGGAATTGAGGTAAACTCTGCTGGCAGAGGGAGGACATTATGCAATAAGCAGACAAGGAAAAGGCAGAGCTGTAAATTTAAGTTAATCTGGGGCACATGTCAAAGAATCCTATCACTAACATTATTAAGACCCGTGAGTCTGTTCTGTATGGGTGAGCAGAAAAATCCTTCAAAGCATGGAAACAAAGAGGAATTCTCACGCAGACCCTGGTAGTGCTACGGGAAGATCACTGCCATGTAAAACAGATGGCAAACAGCCCTGGGTATCAGATGACCGTGACATTTTAGGGCAAGTTTTTGAAGAAAAAGAAAAGTAGCTACATTTTTTTCCCCAAAAATGATTAGAGTTCAGTTGCTTCAATAACTGCTTCCCACATAGCTATTCTACACTTCGGGGCCTCCACACTTCACGGTGTGAACGAGATGTGTGGTTGGCATAGTCCCAGACATCAAAGAAACATCTTGCCCTCTAGTAGAAAATCCATTATCTGTCCATGCTTTAAAACGCTTTTCAGAAGTTTTATGCTAAAAAATTTTTATCATCTTGTCTGTAGTTATCATACTCTCAAGATCTTCCCATTATTTCCCATTTGTACTGGACAATCCTCCTAGCCTCACATAACTTGGGCTCCACCCCAGACAAAAGCAACACACCTCTAAGGACAGCTGCTGGACTGGAAGCCTGGGGATGACCATGAGTTAGCCTTCTTCATTCCAATGTCCACAGCTCTCTGTACTTTACAGTCCCATATTCTTCAGAAAGTTCTGCTGCTTTCTCACAAAAAGTCAGATAAAACTGCCATCCTCAGCAAGCTGACCAAATTCACATTCAGAAACTTTAAGCAAAGCTGGGAATAGACATCAGTCATGGATATGCCAGACCTACCCTGGGCGCTGGCCATTCTTACCATTATCAGCACATCAGTCAACACACATAGCAGGTTTCACTAATTCCAAAAAAGAGCAAAAGACTTTTTGTTCCAGTATTTGACATGGATGTCCAGCAGTGCTTTCTAACTCTACAGAGCTACTTCGAGTAGCTTAAGTAAAGACAGTTCAGCAACCAAGAGAAGTTAAATTAGCAATACAAACAGCTGCTCCTCTGTGTGCAGAGGTGTCAACACAGGGCTAAAAGCTCAATACTCAGAGCATTACAGTTGAGAGACGTTGCCAAACAAGTATTTGTGGCAAGTGACTTAATGAATTCTTTTTTCAATCCCACTACTAAAGCTCAAAACTAGAATGAGGCTAAATTTAGGAAGATGCAAATATAGTAGAACTAAAATGCTTTTACTTGCGTTACAAATGGTTTTGAACAGTGTCACCTTCAAATTCTCAAATCTATCAGGACTGCAGCCGAGCGAAGGTTATAAGCATGTGCTTAAGCTTTAAAATATACAGACCCTCGAAATGTTGGTGGACCACTCAAGAATATCAGTGCATCCTTTCCTTCGGTATTTTGTTAGGTTAGACCACAGGACATCCAAGAGTGTTTTAAGCACAGGCAGGACATACTGAAACCAACTGTGCACAGTCGGATTTTCTGCTTACATGGGCTTTTTATAAAGTAACATTTTAAAATGTTTCTATATCACAATGGTGTTCCTTAAAAATACAACCTTTAGGCAAAGTCAGTATCTAAAGATAATCAGCAAAAAGATTGAGAAGGGCAAAAGACTTAAATTTCTTTTAAAATCATTAAATAAAGTGAGTATTTAAATTGGCCATTTCCCTCTGATACTCAGTTTGGTGAAATTAGTTTTCATCTCTACATACAAATACTTAATCCCTTACAGGATCTTGAAAATTTTGTCTCTTTGCCAGCACATGCTCCCAGCACACCACCAATGCTCAGTGCTAAAAGTCAGCAGGGTCTCAATGGACAGGGAAGTCTTAATCGACAATTTAACTTCATGGACATCAACAAAATCACTTAAAAAACAAAACATTTTCAGGATCAGATGCATTAAAATTATTCTGCACCTAAATTAATAGCAGTTAACAGAAACTGCCTTATTTTTCTAGAAATTGTACAAGTTCATAAATGAGCAATGTCTGACCCGAATATTTAACACAAGTAATTTCTTTTCATAAATCTATGCAGGACTAGAACAAAATAAATGTTTAATAAATACATTTAACAGTAAATGTTTTCAGGATTTGGCTTGCAGGGAATAGGAATAAAGAGGGGAAACAGAGATCACTCACTGCACTAACTCTGCCTGCTTTTTAGTTATTTATCTTTAGATGTAAGTGTAATTTTTCTCATGTACTTGCTACAAAAAATTTCATTACTGTTCCCAAAAAATGGCATTATCCAGAATGAAAGACCAAAGGAACAAAATATATCCACAGACAAAGCGCCTGTAAGAGAAAATAAAAAGTCACAACAGAATTCGTTGCTTCTACAAAGCCTGGCAATGAAACCTGTCAGAAGCTGGACAGTTAAATTTTGCAAAGCAAATTAAAGCAAATTGCCAATGGGACAGCAACAAAAACACAGAAATATATTATCTAATTCTTTCTCAAAATTAAGTTAGTATTTTGCCTCAGAACATGAAGACAAAGTAGGATGGATGAGTAACAACTCTAGAAACAAAAATCACCACATATGAGCTGGAGGTAAGAGCTGAACAGTAAAGTCCAGTAGATCAGATGATGCTAATTCTAAAACATCAAAGCATATCATGCCACAGAAACCCGCTATCTTTCCTGATGGCATTCTATAAAGAGCACAAGAACTTGAAGTCCAAGTGGAGTAGTCAGGGGAATGAAAACCAAACCTTACAAAAGTGAAGACCTTCACTACTTGTTTATTCCATGTACATAAGTCTGCAAGGAAAAGCGTAAGAGTGAAGAAAACAACTATTGTAAGTAAAAACATAACTCTGTAACACCAGACCAAAGAGGTATAACCTACAAATCCAAGTCTGGAATACATTCTCTGGGATGGACTATGTTGAAAGGTTGTGCTTGATAATTCTATAAGTGTGATTCCACAGGAAAGTTGCCTCTGCTAAAATAAAATGTGTTATGATCTAGAAGCTGTTTTCCAGTCACATGATGTAACTTAACCGTAACAATGACCATAGGTATTTCCTCAGGGGTAATCTTCTCCTTTCAGAATAGAATGCTAAATATGGCCCTTTTGGTTACTAAATTTAATGGACAAAATATTGCCAAGGTTGTAATTATAGATTAATGTTTCAGAAGCAGGTATGTGAGGAAGAGGCATTTTCTAGGAGTACAAGGCCCAAACTTCCAGATGCAGACCTGCACAGTGGAGCTGACTCCCAAAAGGAATGCAACAGGGGCTTCTACTGAAATGTGAAATCACTCAAATCTTTTATTTTTTGTATGAATAATTTCTGTGGTCCTGGGGAGGAAGAAATTGAATACATCCAATGTTTTTCCATGCACTGCTTATGGCAAAGTAGGAGAGCGGGTGACTGCTAAAGCAGAGAGGAAACAGAACTGGTTACACGAGTTTTACCTCAAAGGGAATCCCCAGCTGACTGTTCACACAAGCTTTCCATTTCCTCTACCCACAAAAAATGACATGTCAATTGTCTCCGACAAGAGCATGGATAAAAAGGTCAAAGGAGAGAGAAACTATCCCACTAAACATTCATCTTGATTGCACATAATCCTTGGCTTAGGTGAGTACAAGATTTATAATGAACAGCAAAACTTTCATTTCAGAGGATTCTTGTTCTCCACTCTCCACTCTTAATTAAAAATACCAGGGTTTTGGAGTTTTAAAGCTTTTTTTCCTAGTGAAAACACTGTCACAGATCTAAGATAGAGAAGTGGGTCACCTAGTGTTTGTCTTTGAAAAGTAGCTTTGCAGTGCCCCTTTTACTGTGAAATAGCAGTGACAAAACTGTTAGCAGTGATTCCAGATTTAATGCACCCCCTCCAAAATGTCCAAATTGAAGCACTTTAAAAGGGCCTGATATTCAGCAGAGACAGCATTTAATAAAACTGCATCCCCTAACAGGTGTCTCAAGCTTTTTCTCAAAATCCTTAGCATTATTTTAATATCTTGCCCTAAACGTCAAATAAAACACAAGGCAAAGAAGCAGTATGACAACAAAAAGTCATTTTATTCACCTACTTAAGGGGCCTTCTCCATCTCATTCAACAACATTAGTTTCTACAAAGCTGTAGGGTTGGAACACAATTAGTTTTCAGTGATACAAAAGCAGGGACAATGTTTTCCTGGTATTTACATTTTCACTGAATTTATCATTTAATACAGTGAAATGACTGGAATGAAAACACCCTGGCCTAGCCAGAGGAGCTAGACTGCTATAATTGAGATAGATATTGACAGTAACTAAGTCAAAATACATAGGTCTAGGACTCATCTGTCAGATTCAAGATAGAATACAAGAGAGAATAAACTTACTGAAACTTTCCACAAGGTCTAAGGCAGTCTTAGTAGCAATATCCATTCCAGAGCTGATGAAGGACTGGGAGTTCTTCAGTGAAGAAAGAGCAGTATCAATTATGTTGAACGGGATTTTTGCACCACCTGACATCTTGAAATTGTTACTCTAGAAATAACAGGGACAACATTTTAAATACAGTTTAAAATGAAAAGAATTTGGGAGAAAAACATAAGTATAGCTAACCATAAAGCAGTGTCAACAGAACCACTGAAACATCAGGGAGCAGGAATGAAAACTTAGCTCCCAAGATGTCAGTAATTTCAGTTAAACTGCAATTCACCACAGGTTTTCAATTCACCTCCTGTTTAATAACAAGCAAAACTACACCATAAAGAGCAACTCAAAGTTTTCATCTGCTCATTCCTTTTGCTAAATCACAGTGAAGTTCAAACTCAATGATTATGTCTGCTTGAAAATTCACTGTTCTATTTCAGGTCCAAAAGAAGATCTCAATAAGCCAACTTGCCAAAAAATGTGTCTGTGTTTTCTAGGTGTATTATCAATTAGGCTAGAAAGAAATACGATTTCTCGCATTCAATTCAGCCTCACAAGCAGCTGGCCCTTGGAAAAAATAATCTAACAAAAGACCACTTTACTAAGAACATACTTAACAGTAAAAAATCTAGCAATATTTTTAAATAAAAGCCCATCTTACAAATGCTGTCTACTTCCCCCATAGATGACACAAACTTTTAGTACCCATGTTCCATTACCACAAAATAAAGTCACACAGGTACCATGTTTGTCTTCCTTACCACCCTCTGGTTTTCCAGTACTCATCCACGACCTACAGCTTTGTGGGGATTAACTGTTCCTTCTCTGTCATTAATACAACCTTCAAGTGGTTCTGCTTATGCTGTGCCTATCCACACTCCTCACATCTGTTGGTTTCTTCTCAGAAATCCCAGCTTCTGCTCTTCCTTCTTCATCCTTTGCCATAACTCACTCAGACATGTAGCTACTGTGAGAAACATGAACCCAGTGTGCAGAATTTTATACTTCAAACTGTACATTAGAAAAATTCTGATTCAGCTTTAGATACACCAGAAAAAAAAAGAAAAACACGACAAACAAAAAGTCTCAGATAGACAGAAATAGTGCATTAGTCCATATAAAGAATAACTTATATGTTCAACAACTGTACTGAGATGCTGTTGGGTGAAATAGAGAGCAGAATACACAACCAAATTTGGGGTGTACCAGAAGTTTTATCCCAACAGCACACAAAGTAACAAGGGGACGAATTGTTCCATCAACAGCAGCCTTTGACAGGCTATAATCCAACAGCAATCTGGAAAATATCTAAACAGAAAGTACAATGCTTTGCACAAGATTTGCATACCTTAAGCTGTATCTCCCTCTACTGCTTTCCCTGAGACTCCAGAACTACACGTTGTGCTCATCCTAACCCAAACAACATTGCCCATTCCTCACAAATACCATACAGACTACGAGACCTGAATACCTGCTGTCATGCTCTCTTATCTCTTAATGTTCATTTCTTGTCCTTTTCTTTTTTTCAATTTATAAAATGTGCTTGGCCAGTCAATACTATCTTTTAGTACACCATCTTTAGATCATGTGCCGCCAGCAACATTTTAACAACAGTCCAACCACCACAACTTGAACTGCTTCATTACATATAAATTACCTTCCTCTCTATTCCCTTCTAAAGGTGCATCTTGCCACAGAGGAGGAGGGAGCAGGCTTCAACAACAGCTCTAGTTATGTCAGCTCATGCTCTCCTTGCCAAAAGACAGTGATAGATATCATTAAGAGATCTTTGTATCTGTCAAACTGACAACAGAAGACAAGGCAAAAGTTCCTTATCAAATTTCTTGAAAATACAGGAAAAGGATGCTCTTAAAGATTTAATAACCAATTCCTTCACCTGGTATGTTTTTTTGGTTTTTTTTAAAGTACCTGTTTGCCATCTTAGCAAGACTGTTTGTATAGAATCTCTGTGATCCAAACATACACTATTAAATAGTCACATAAAATCATGTGAGCAGCTTTATCTTACTGGTCCCATTTAGTGTATCAAAGTCAAGAGTTAACAATTCCCTTCCTGAGTTTGGTAAATCTCACTGAGAAAGCCTACTATTCTTTTGGAAATGTCACAGATACACACTGTGAAAGCAGAAATCTAGGAAAAAAAAACAAAAACAACAGTGAAGTTAAAAAGGCTTCTTCATTCTTTTGACATTTGTGGAAGCACTGAGTAAACTACACAGGAGCAGAAGTTACTGGTCACAATATTAAGCCATGTCATTGCATTGATAATTCCATCTCAATTTGTCTTTTGGAAAGTATTCTCTTTTGCATGACTTTTCCTTTCTTTGTTTTTTTTTTTAATAAAAGATTATTTTTCTTAGAAACTGCTTAGGATGCTGTAATGCCCCAGCCCACTCAATGAGTTTAGGGGAAGGTAGTTGGATTTGCCCTGGGTGGTGTGCAACCAAATTCTCAGGGTTCAATAACAACTTTTACTTGTAAACTTTAAAACATTAAAGGAGAATAAGGTACTTGGCAAATTTGACAACATCCAGACAAAGTAAGGCACTCTGCAAACTTTAAATCAGCAAACTTTAACTTACCCAGACACAACAAAGCACTTACTGGAATTTTCTAGTCCAGCTTACAAAGCATTTTGAGAAGAAGGCAGGAGAAGAAAGTGAGAGAAAGAAAAGGAAGAGAGGAAGGTAGATAGTCAGCACCCAAGGATCCAGCATGGTCTCAGCAGCTTCTAAAGCCAGGGCAATGGACCACGTTTGGCACAGGGTCACCGTCGTTTTGCCTGCCCCAGTCTGCCATCCTGGGGCTTACAGCAGACCAGCCCTGTTCCCCCACCACTTCCCAACTTGGTTGTCTTGAGCCAGTCAACTGTTCCTCCACTCTCCTACATTCAAAGATTTCACTCTTGGATTTTCTAAGTGAACTCTTCAACTTCAGCTTGCAGCTGTCCAATCTGCCTCCCGAGGAAAGGCCACGTTTCTCACTTGAATTGGTTCCACAGCAGTGTTTTTAAGGCGCTCTTTTTTTGCCATAAAGGTCTTCAATGGGTGCATCAATGAAGCACTCACAATTTGCAACCCTCAGACCCCTCATTTCTGAAAAATAAAACCAGCAAACTGAGTGCTGAAAAGGAGCCCAAGTGAGACTACCAAGGCCACTTTCTCTTCTTTCAACAAGTGATGAGATGGTCCAGACAAGGTAAAACAAAAAACCTGAAAGCGTCTATTTTGCCCCTTAAATATCCGAGGAAATGACCTAAACTCTCTACGCTTCAACTTCCCCAAGAGATAAGAAAAAAAGTTACTTCTGTAACACCAGCTCTACAGGTGACAAGTGCCCACCGAGCACCAGGGCCAGTGTCCACCCCCGGGCACACTCGGTCACCCGCTGCCACGAGGGTGGGCAGCTGCGCCCGCCGGGCAGGAAGCTCCGCTGTCCCAGCCCTGTCCCTGCCTTACCCCGTCCACGGGCAGTCACGCAGAGGGGACGGGGCGGCCGCTGCTCACCTGGTGCGGGCCGCGGCGGCCCGAAGGTGCTGCGGTCCCGGGCGGCCCCCGACGGCGGCTGCGGGCCCGCCGGGCGCCGGGGCACGCGGAACCGCCTCATCAGCCGGCGCCGTCACGTGACGGGAGTGCTCGCCCGCGTCGCGCGGGGCGCCGCCGCCTCCCGGCCTCCCTCCATCTCTCCTTCCCTGCCCGCCGCTTCCCTCCCTCCCTCCATCCCTCCATCCATCCCTCCTCACCGCCCTCCCTGTCCGCCGCCGTCCCCCCACGCTGCCGGGGCAGGGTGAGCGCGCCGGGCTGGGGCAGCGCGGGGCGGGTGTGGGCTAATCCGTGAGTTCGGCGGCGCCGGAGCGGGATGGGATGGGGTGGGGTGGGGTGAGCTGGGATGGGTTCGGTTCGGAGCCCACCCGGGCGCTGCGGGTCTGGGCCCCGCCGTGCGCCCTGCGGGGGCGGCGCTGGGGGCCGGAGGGAGCTCCGGGCGCCCGTTCTGGGCCAGAGCATTTTTGGGACAGCTCGCCGTCATCTCGAATTTGTCGCAGTGGTTCGGAAGGTTTTTGGTGAAAAGTCAGGCCAGCTCGGTAACTTCGCATTTCTGAAATACAGGCGCTTATTTCTAGCAGTGGTGCGCGCCCCATCCCGCAGGAAACGTGTCGAGGAATAAAACTGACCAGGAAATGCAACCACGGCATGGAAGCGAGTCCTTCAGCAATAAGTAAAGGAATAGAGCTGCGTCATTTCTATTTGCTATGAAAGTTTTCCTTGTTGCTGAAGCCCATTGCAGTCACTTTGTATTTTTAAAGTGACTCTTAAAAACGCATGTTGTCAAGTGTTTTTGCTTTCCTTGCTCTCATCTCCCAGTTGCTTCCGAAGTGGTCCCGATTGCTTCGGGATTTGTGACCGTTTCATTCTTCGGTAGTGCTCTTCAACTTTACTGGTACAAAAGGTCCCACTTCCCTTGCCTGGTCACACAGGTCACCGTGTCAAACACAGTGTACATGCTGAAGATGAAGTCAGTGCATTTTTTTTTTCATTTCTGAAAGCTGTGATAATTTAGATTTCATAAAATGAAAGGTAGGAGAGTATTCTTAAAAATACACAAACTATCAAAAACATGAACACAAAGCACTGTAAATGTGTCTGGGTTTGTTTTTACAGGTTATTCATGGCGCAGCTAGTTTCCTCATCAGTCTTTTTGCTTCAAATAACCTAAAGACTAACAATCAGACTTGGACTGCAGGACCTGCTGCTCTGTTGCACCAAGCTCCACAATGGTGGATTTTCTGGCTGAAAACAATCTGTGTGGTCAGGCAATTCTTCGGATTGTCTCCTGTGGAAATGCCATCATTGCAGAACTTCTGAGACTTTCCGAATTTATTCCTGGTGTTTTCAGGCTAAAGGACAAGGCTGATCAGCAGAAGTATGGGGATATCATATTTGATTTCAGTTATTTTAAGGTAAGTCCTTTTATTGTTAAACTTCTTAAAGCATTGCTGTCCCACATGAGGATGCTTCAGGTTATGAAACAGCTGTTCCTGACTATTGTGTTTATTACTAGCATTCTTCAGAATTGACTATCATGACTTGATTAGTTTCTACCAAAAATTAACCAAATTGAAGTAGCAAGATGTTTGCATGCTAATGTTCTGCTTTTGGGCTGACTAGTGTTTTATATACATTTGATCATACTCAGCCTCATCTTATTCGTTTCAGCAAGTGGAAACAGTCTAGGAAAGGTTCTGTGCTTAGAGCCCTCAGCAGAATAGAAGTGGAACTGGTACCTGCACTGAGAGTATCAGGGCAGGAAGGGGGTGGCAGTTCTAAGTGCGTTCAAGAGCAGTCCCAAAATGTTTGATGAGTCATCTGCCCTGTGACCTTTGATAGATACCAGTTATACAAAATGTGAGTATTGGATTCTGGGGAGGTGGTGGTTGTTGTTATTGTTGTTGATGTTACTTCTTCCTGCAAAAATACTGCATTACACTTTCACCAGCAGGTTTTGAGCCTGTGCAATTGGTTGTTTTCCTTCAGAGCAGTACTGTGGGCAGTATGCCCATCTTTCTTGGATTATCTGTAGCCTATTCTTTGCAGCCATGAAAACTGAGTTCTGCGTTCCTGCCTGACAGTGCTGTGATTGTTTGTTCGCTGGACTTGTCACGTGCGCTGAATTAATAAATAAATCAAGTAATATCCATGGAAAGCCTGTATTTCCTTTTCTTGCAGACCAAGTTCCCTCTGTTATTTTCCAACATGCTTAAGAGGGAACTACAAGACTGTCTGATCTGACTTCATTTGGATTGTACAGTACAAGAAATGTTAGTAGTAAAGCAAGGGGGGAACTTGTAAAATTATATTCTGTTTTATTTTAGTAAGAGTTGTAAATTTCAAGCACTAACTGTAAGCCTTGGATACTGAAAATCCTGAGCACAAATGATTTCACAATTACCTTTAGATCGAAGTGCTTGTTAGAAGTCTTTTTTTTTTACACAAATTACTTGAAAACTTCAAAGCAGGTAGCTGTGATTGGTAAGATATACGGTAATCCTTAAAACTGTAACGTTTTTGAATGTTAAGGAAGCATAACAGTGTGCTGGTTTTCAGTTATAATCCCAAAAATCCAGAGAAGTCTTATTTATAAAGCTGAGATTAGTGAATTTACAGATATTTTTACTGTGAATGCACCACTTCTGTGTTAATGATCCTTAGAATTACCTAATGAGTAGAGATTTGAGATTTGGAAAGCTTAGACTGTTTACTTTGGACATTTGAACTTCACAGGCAGTTTGGGGTCTGCTTTTATTCTTTGTTTTTTATAGGTATTTTGCACAAAAAGAGAAGCAGAAAAGCATTCTTAAAAACTCAAGAAATTGTCGGCTGGGTATTTTCAGTTAAATGTTAATAGTATTTTCAATTAAACATTAACAGTATTTTCTTTTAGATGGTGATGGCAAGACCAAATAGTGGTTATGAGAAATGTGACAGCAGTAAAGAGTTAGAAAATTTGTATTACTGCTTTAAGGAAGTCAGGCTAACCCTTTTACCTCCATGAATGTTAATTACAGTTTCTGCATTAATCTGAGGGACAAATGCTGAGCTAGACCCAGAGTCTGTAAAACAGGTCTAATACTTTTAATCAATTTGAATGTATCAGAAGGTACTAAGCTTTGTGAGCCCTCAATGTTATGGTTTCTGTCTGAGAAATCAATCAGATCAAATGTGTAAAGAAAAAAATTCCATCCAGGAGATAGTTAGCATGACAAAAAGCACCCAGTGGCTTCAGGTGCATTAGGGCTTTCCCAAAAGCATTGACTATTCTTTTCCATTGGTTTCATAGGATAAATCATATTTAAAGTCATTGCAGATTGTAACAAAGTGTAAAATTCATCTTTATGGAATCAATATTGAATCATAAAGTAGCTTGGAAAACTGCAGATCCTTGTTTCAGCAAGAAATGTCAGCTCTGGTTTGCACACAGTGGTGGTTGTACGTGGTCTGTGTCCTACTGAAGAGAAGCCAAGTGGATGTCAAAGTCAAATACTGTCTCTAAAGATGAATTTTTTTTCTTAGGGTCCTGAGGCATGTGAAGGGAAACTGGAAGCCAAGCCTGAGTTACTGGATTTAGATGAAGAATTTCGTGAAAACAACATTGAAATTTTGACAAGATTTTATCTAGCTTTCCAGAGTGTACATAAATATATTGTAGATTTAAGCAGGTATGGTATCTGAAATATATATGGATAACTATAGTGAACATTGACTTCTACTCTTACTGTTCCCTACCAACTTAATATATGACTTGAAAACATTTAATCTCTCTAACTCATTTCCTCAGTTGTAAGCTTGAGCTAGTTTTTCTTTATCTTGGAGATTGTCCTGAAGATTTTTTTTTTTTAATAAAAGAAGGCTCCATATCATTAAGCTAAGTTTTTTGTGGTCTTGCAAAACAGAATGTCAGATACGGGGTTTTTTTCTTTACCTTTCATTGGCATTATTTTCCTGAACTTAAGTTTTCAATGGAGTTGCCAAATTCTAAAGTTTGCTACTCTGACCTGTAAAAAACAAAATGAAAGGTTCATTAAATGTTATGAGAAAAAGTTCTTGAGAATCTTAAGCAAGATAATTGGTTTTGTTATTGATCTTGTATGGAAATATTAAATATTTAATATTGCTTATTAATAAGTAGTATTACTGGAAAATCCTTTAATAGCAATAAATCTTCTTTTAATTAAGGTGAACATACTCTGTTTCTAGCTCTACCTTCCAAATTGCAATTGAGATCAATTTGTGGTATTTCCGGGAGGTATTTTTGAGGTAACTTGAAAATATGTCAGCTCTACTAAATTTTTGCATGGAAGCCTTCTCAGGCTATTATCCATCTGTAACAAGATTAAGAGAATGAGCTGTAAGTTACCAAGTATCTTCTCGTGTCTTTCACATACACCGTCAGGATTTGAAAGGAGACTTTTGCCAACTGGTTGGCACTAGCTCTGAGTTCCAGTCCCTCATCTTACAGTAGAGCATCTCTTCTTCTTTGTCTGAAAAACTCCACACTGCTTGTGCTAGGGAAATGTTCTGATGCATCTGTTGACTTTTAGAGAAAACTGACCAATTGAGTTCTGAGGATGTAGGGTTTGAGAGCAAAATAGTCAATGACCAACTTTTTGTCGTGATTCCTAGATACTTAGATGACCTCAATGAAGGAATTTACATTCAGCAAACATTAGAAACGGTCCTCCTTAACGAAGATGGAAAACAGCTTCTAGTGAGTATTTAGTGCCAAACTAGACAAAGATTTAATTTTACTAAATGTATGGAAATGCTGTGAGTCACTTCAAGGAGTACAAAAGCAAAAAATCCTCAGCGTACCATTTTACAAACTGCATTGAATGCGTAGTTGACATTGGGCTAGTTTGGCAATATGTGGTTTTCTTTAAATGTTGCTACAGAATTGGGTTTATGTGATTTTCTTTCTTAATTGTTTCTCTTTCCAAACAGTGTGAAGCACTGTATTTATATGGAGTCATGCTACTGGTCATTGACCAGAAGATTGAAGGAGAGGTCAGAGAAAGAATGCTGGTTTCCTACTACAGATACAGGTAGTGTGTGTAGGTGTGCAGAAGCACTCGGGGCTGAAAAGCTGTGGCATGCAGTCTATTCAGTAACCTTGGTTATTGAATTAAGATAAATGGGAATACTGACACCTTTTTCATCAACTGACTCTATACAGGTATTTCAGCAAAGCTCTCTGAATATCAGCCGAGCTCTTTGCTTTAGTTGTTTGCAGGTTTAGTTCAGAAACAAGCAGCAGATCTTTCATTCTGTTTCAGTAGACGTTTGAAGTCCACAAATAAACTTTCAGCAAAACCTTTAAGGCTGCATGTGCCAGCTATCAAAGTATCATGGGTTCCCAAATATGCAAGGAAACCTTCTGAGAACTCCCAAGTATGCAGATGACAAATGTATTGCAAGTCAGACTTCCTGTTCTTACAGTGCTTGATTGGGTAAATCAGTGAGTTTTCCAGGGTACATTGACAGCATCATGGTATGACAGTTGGGGTGTCAAAAGGTATCAGTGCAAACCTTTTCACATGTGTAAAAAAGGGGGTATTCTATTCCAATGCTGCTTTGACTATGTTTATGCCTCTCAGTATATAATGAGAGATTTCTTCACTCTGGAATGCAGAAGTGGATTGACAAGGGGAATTCAGAAATGGGGAGGGAAAAGTAAAAATTAAAAAAGGAACACAAACTCCTCCTCTGAATATAAAGCTCCTTGTTTCTGTTCCTGAGTAAAGTTCAGTCTTCTGTTTGTGCATTGTGTGCTGATCTGGAATTTCAGTAAGGACATTTATCAGTGGCCTCCTGTAATATGGTAAACATTATATCCATGGAGTAAACGACCAAAAATCTCCCAGACCTTAGTATCTGTTAGTTTTCTTGTGAGAAGGACGTGGTTACAAGGAGTGGGAGAAAAGGAAATTATTAGGTCACATAGCTTTTATTTTTGTTCCTTTCTTTTGCAAAACAGTGCAGCCCGATCTTCTGCTGATTCCAACTTAGATGATATTTGTAAATTGCTTCGAAGCACTGGATACTCAAGCCAACCTGGAGCTAAAAGACCTCCAAACTACCCCGAGAGTTACTTCAGCAGGGTTCCCATAAGTGAAACGTTCATCAGCATGGTGATCGGCCGCCTGCGGTCAGATGATATTTATAACCAGGTAAGTCTCTCTGAGATAAAAGAGGGGTTTAAAGAGGAATATCAAATTCATTCTCAGGTTAGTTACTCAGCCATGACGTGCAGAAAAAAATAAATCACAGAGGTGATAAGGGAACTCCTGAGATCAGCCAGTCTGACCCCCTGGTAGATTAAATTATCTGCATCCTAATCACCTCTTTCTTTGATTAAATTAACTCTTGTTTCTGTCTGAGATGAAATAAACATACCTAGTCCTTATTAAATACTTATTTCTGGCTCTTCTCCTTTCAAATGATCTTATGCTCTTTGGTTCATCCCTCCTTTGAGTCATTTACAGCATAGTAAAATCTTACTATAGCCTGTTAAAGGCTGCAGGCATTTATACAGTCAACCTTTATATTCTGGAAATGTATCTGGTAAATATGCTGCTTGCGTGTAAGCATGTCCAGCTTACCTAAATACCCTCCTTGCCTTCTAGTGTCTATACACCTTACTCTTTAATGTGCCCCGTAACACTTTCAGGTGGTTTATGTTGCATTATGTTTTGTTCAGTTTTGTTTTGTTCCCTTTTTCTAGGTTTCAGCATATCCATTACCAGAACACCGCAGCACTGCCCTGGCTACTCAGGCTGCTATGCTCTATGTGATACTGTATTTTGACCCTTCTATTCTTCACACTCAACAAGCAAAAATGAGAGAGATAGTGGATAAATACTTTCCGGATAATTGGGTAAAAATTAATTCTGTTTTAAAACTGATCCGTGCATTTAATGTTCTAGGAACAATTTAAATTATTGTTACAGTATGCGTAATAGAAAATAATAATAACCTAAAACTAGAATAGATTCTTCTCTCTGGAAGTTTTACTGTGTTCAGAGTGAAGTAGTCTGTGAGTCAAACATTCTGGATAAGTATGGAAGGCAGTCCTTTGAAAGTATCACTTATCATCTTGAATGCTTTAATCAGCTACACTCTTAATACCATCGTGATGAAGTGAGTCATAGAAAAATGCGTGCTGGAACGGATTTTAGGCATCTTGTAGTCCAGCCTCCTTCTCAAACCAGGGGTGACTTCAAAGCTGAATCAGGCTGTTCAGGCCTTTTCCAGTTAGTTGTGAAAATATCCAAGCTGAAGACTCTAGAGCCTCTCTGGGCACCTGTGTCTGTGCTTAATCACTCTCGTGGGGAAGAATTTCTTCTGTCTGTACAACTGGAATTTCCCCTGTTGTAGCTTGTGGCTGTTGCCTCTTGTCTTTTCACTGCATGCGTCTGAGATGGGTCTGGTTCTCTTCTTCTCTTTAGGCACTGGAAGACCACCGTCAGATCCCTTAGGCATCTTTCTTCCAGCTTAAGCAATCCTGGCTCCCATAGCCTCTACTAACATAAGTACCTTAGTGGACTTCTGTTCAATTCATTCCAGTTTGTCCATGTCTGTGTCATACTGAGGAGCCCAAATCCGGACACGTTACTCTGAATGTGACCTCATGGGAGCTGACTGGAGGGAAAGACTCACTTCCCTCAATCTGCTGGCTGCAGTCTGGCTGGCAGAGCCCAGTGTATGATTACTCTTTGCTGCCATAAGGCTGCGTGTCTGATTCATGTTTGGTTTGTCCACTAGGACACTTAGGTCCTTTCCTGCAGAATTGTTACATAGACAGCCAGTTCCCAAATTGTGCTGTTTGCAAGGGTTTGGGTTTTGTATTTATCATTACTGAACTTCTTGTGGTTTGAGCTGGTGAATTCTACCAGCTTGTCAGGGATGCTCTGGAGAACAGTCTCTCCAACAAATCATCCCACACTGATGTTATTTGAAAACTTGTTTAAGGATTAATTCCATGCCATTGTCCAAATAACTTAGAAGCCAAAACAGTCACTATGTGTGATTCTATAGACCTTTCCAGATGCAGTGATCAAAATGGAATTACTACGTCTACAAGATTTAGCATTTCCATCCAGAATCCCTAGTCTGCAAAAAACTGCTACTGAAATAGACTGGCATGTAAGAATAGAGTCCCTAGGTAGTCTGTATCAAAGGCAGTCAGACTTAACAAAGAAACTGTACATTAATTTATGTATTTACGTTGCTTTCAAATTGTATTCTTCTGTACCGTAAGTGGAAAAGTGAAGAAAGGAGGGAAGAAACTGCAACAGGTGGCTGTTTTGGTAGATATCAGAACCCCTCCATTTCTGGAAAACTGCAAACTTATTTTTAGAAATGAGAACTTGCCATTGTGAATTTTTGATTATGCCAGCATTTTTATTAACTGGAGTTCACAGTACAAATTGATATTTTTAGACAACACCTATCTCCTTGTGGTCAGCCATGGATGAGTTAGCTGCATTGCACAGAATACTTGACTCCTAGGCTGATTTCAAATGATTGTTAGCAGTTGAACTGTAGCCTTTCAGGGAACTGTCATCTACAGGAAATAATGAGCTTCACTTCAACAGTATGAGAACGATCTTCGTATCAGCAGACCAGTGTCCCATTTGCTTTTACTTGACACTGTCAGAAGAGCCCAAAGGTTGACAGTGTCTCCATCAGTGTGATCACTCCTGGATGGAAGAATATTGGAGCAATAGAGTGACAGAGCTCATAATGCACAGCTCTGTATATCCTTCATCTGTCAGTAACCCAAGTCTTCCATTTATAATCAATTATCTTACAAATACTTGTTAGTCAATCACAATTCTGCATTTGTAAACACTCTTAAACTTGTGCTGGGGGGTTGAAATCAGTTCCTCTTTGCTCCTTAAAAATCACACTGTGTAATCATAACTTCCTTCTGTTTCTGTCACCATGAAAGATGCATTGCATTTCAGTTTAGTCCTTTGGGCATCCTCACAGTAGGATTGATTCAGATGATTTTTCCCTCCCTATCATAGTTGTTTCCCCAGTTTCTTTCATCAGTCTTCTTTAGAGCATCATGTAAATGAAAAATAAGTCATAAGTTCATGGGGGGCGAAAACAGAGGATCATATATACTAACTGAAAGAACCGTCAGCTTGTTTTCAGAACTAAGTCTGTGCTTCTTATTTCAAAGAGAAGTCTTGATTTCCAGAGGTAGTAGAGCAAAAACTACGGCTACCAAAAAAGTTTAGTTCTCTCGTGTTTATACACACAGCATATCCTTTTCTGTCATACTGCTAAATGAAAACTGTGTTTTCTTAATATAAATGCAACTTCTTGGTTTCTGCTTCCAATTTTAGGTCATTAGCATTTACATGGGAATCACTGTAAATCTGGCAGAAGCATGGGAACCCTACAAAGCTGCTAAAACTGCCCTCAACTACACACTGGATCTTTCAAATGTCAAAGAGCAGGTACATATTAATGTATTTTGATTAAGTATTTTTAGCAAGATGCAAGCTGTGTGGGCATCTCAAGTGTATTCTGTGATCTTAATAATGCATGTGTCTTTTCCTCTTGCATACAACTTTTTCCACTGCATTCAAGTAAAATACTTTGAGTACATAACTTTGAGTTAAAGATACTTGAAAGTTTCAAAATCTGGTGTTCCTAGCCCTGCTTGTTTCTCTTCCTCTTACAGTGTTTTGTTTCTCCTAAACGTTCCAGGGTTGTGACTTGACTGACTGCCTGCCAGCACTTGTTGCCATGCATGTTAGGGGTGCCGTAAGCTGACTTTAGTGTTTGCTCCTGCATAGATCACAGTTTTGGCAGTCACACATTTATGCTGACAGAGTGAAGCACTTGGTTTTGAGTGGGGCCACTTAAGCAATAATCTGGAAAATGATCTGATTTAAAAGAATGATTCTGGAATGATACAATGCAGTTAGGGGTTTTCTTATGTGAAATAATATTTTCCATGCCTGAAAAACAGTGAGTAATATTGTGTTGGCTGATTGTTTGCTTGATCAACAAATCAGTTGACTGATGATAGCTAAATCATAGAATCATGGAATATGTCGAGTAGGAAGGGACCCACAAGGATCATCGAGTCAAACTCTTGGCCTTGCACAGAACACCCCAAGAATCACACCATGTCCCTGAGACTATCATCTAAACACTTCTTGAACTCTGTCAGGCTTGGTGCTGTGACTACTTCCCTGTGGAGTCTGCTCCAGTGCTCAGCTGCCCTCTGGCTGAAGAACCTTTTCCTGATATCCAAGCTAAAACCTCCCTTGGTTCAGCTTCAGGCCATTCCAGTCCTATCGCTGGTCACAAAAGTGAAGAGATAGTACTGGCTGCTCCCCTTCCCCTTATGAGGAAATTGTAGACTGCAATGAGGTCTCCCCTCCGCCTCCTCTTCTCCAGGCTGAACAGACCAAGTGCCCTCAGCCACTCCTCATTCAGCTTCCCCTGAAGGCCCTTCACCATCTTTGTTGCCCTCCTTTGGACACTCTCTAACAGCTTAATATCTTTCTTATATTGTGGTGCCCAAAACTGCCACAAAATTCAAGGTGAGGCTGCCCCAGTGCAGAGCAGAGTGGGACAATCCCCTCCCTCACCCGGCTGGTGATGCTTTGCCTAATGCCCCTCAGGATATGGTTGGCCCTCCTGGCTGCCAGGGCACTGCTGACTCATATTCAACTTGACATCGACCAGGACCCCCACGTCCCCTTTCCACAGCACTTCTCTCCAGGCTCCCATTCCCTGCTCTATACACACAAACAGCTTTGCCCCGTCCCAGGTGCAGAAGCCTGATTCATTATCACAGGACTCACTCTTTATGTTACCATCCCAATCTTCAGGACATGCAATTTGTTTTCCAACCTGCACCATATCAGAAGGATTTGGAGCCTGTGTAATCATGAGTTCACCTTTTTCCTCCAACTTCTGCTTTCCTTTCTATTCCTCATGTAGCTGTCTCTGCAGCTGTTCTGTTTTCAAGGACAGTAATAACCTGGTTGCCTTTCTGCTTTCTGTCTCAGTTTTCAGTTCTCTTTAATTAATATTACCTTTTCTGTACTGGCAGACAGCTTCTAGACAGGTGCCTAACATTTTGCAAATAATTCCTTTCTCCTTCCCAGCCTTTATATGGTCCCTTGCAAATTTTAAATGTCCCTCCACAGCTTTCCAGTCATGCCAATTATCCTGAGCCCACTTGTCTGAGAACTTAGGACTTGGACTTATTTCATGCTTTTGTAGGTAGCCAGTGATATCATTTGCCATCCTGCCAACTACGTCAATTTGTCGTGAATTGGTGTTTTAAAGTCACTTAAAGAAAGATACCAGCAAAAACGAGTGTAATATAAAAGCGTCAATAAAGTTGGTTGGCAAGGTTCACTCTACTACTTACTAAATCGTTAAAGCAGACCAAGAAAAAGCAAACAAAAACCCAAAATTAATCAATCCAAGAGGAAATAAACCCAAAACTATCTCAATGGAGGGCCACAGCTCCCATTGTGCAGCATGATGCCACCTTCCCCACTCTGTGCCCCCAGGCAGGACACCGATCGCCCCTGCCCTGACATTTAATTTATGAAAAGTGTTTCCATTCTGTGATAGATTTTTTGTTGTTGTTCTTTCCCATTAGGCAATAAAATACCAGTACCACTTTTTAGGACTAGTTCCTCGAGAGTACCCAAGTGAATATAGAAAATTTACAAGTCTGCATTTTTTAAACATTATGCTTCCTGTGCAGGCTCTTTGCTTTAAAGTTTATCTTGCATCCTTTGCGATGCAGCTGCAATGTATGAGATTGTCTACTAGTAATGATGCAATTTTTATAGCACTTGTTTGATCTATGTGCTGTTCAAGTTCTCAGGAACATGATGTATTCCATTTGAGGCAAGGATAATACTGATGCAAGCTTTGTATGTTTTAAGGCAAGCAGATACGCTGCAGTCACCGAGCGAGTGCACACGCAGGTGCAGCAGTTTCTCAAGGAGGGCTGTCTAAGGGAAGAGCTGGTGCTGGACAATATTCCCAAGCTGCTGAATTGCCTGCGAGACTGCAACGTAGCAATCCGCTGGCTGATGCTTCACACTGCAGACACAGGTGAGACTTTGTGCTACACCTTTTGCAGAGCTGTCAGTCCTGCTGTACGGGCGCTTCATGTCAGGTCCTGAGGAGACTTCAGCGTGTGCTGCTGTTGAAGTCAGCAGTTTCATCTACTGTTTGCAAAAGATTGTTGAGCTGTTCTTTTTCTAACAGTCTCCTAAAGTCTTGGCAGAAAAAGCACATGTGCATTTCCTCAATCCTTGTGAGCCAGACACAGGTATAAAAATTACAGAAGTCATGATCATGTTGAACAATACTCTGCAGAAAAAGTCTGGAAACATCTTCCTGAAAGTTTACCCAGCTCCAAAAGGAAAGCACTAGCCAACTTCTTAAAATCTTAGTAATTAACAGATTAAAAACAAGGGGGTTATTCTGTTGAACTGAAATTCAATTGAAACTGTTGAGTAAGGTCTCTGATGTGAGTTTGGGTCTATAAACTTACCTATTCAGACATTCCCTTGGCTGAATGCTTGTGCTGTGTTTGAGGCTTCTTGGTGTGCGAGAGGACTTCTGTTACACCTCCACGCACCTTTTGTGATGGTTTTAGAAATATTGATCTCTGGACTTCTCAGTCAGGTGGACTAGAGTCTTCGTTGCAGAAGCCTGCAGAAGTTCTAAGAAGGCTGAAGCACCACAGAAACCTTAATTATATCCTATTCTAAGGAAGGGTTGTACAAGGGCAGTGACACCCATGTAAGTGGAGATCAAGTGGGGACTTACATTACAACAAAGTAAAATGATTTGCTTTCAAGCTATTGGAATCTATTTACAAATTGAAAGCTTGGCCAAATTCTGTAACAATGGAGAAATGTTGTCTTTCCCTTTTCAGCCTGTGATCCAAATAACAAACGTCTCCGCCAGATAAAGGATCAAATTCTAGCAGACTCAAGGTACAATTCCAGGATCCTTTTCCAGCTTCTTCTGGATACAGCTCAATTTGAATTCATTTTGAAAGAGGTAATGTGCTGCTGCCTTCTTCAGCATTTTCCCCTGAATGGCAGAAGAGTGGAAGATTCAATAGCGCATTTACTGCACAGTCCACTCACATAAAGAATGACTATTTTGATTTGTTAATCGCGAGGTTTCCATAGAAAATTACAAAGTAGTATTGCTCAGAAGTAACTTTTGCAGCCTTCTCAATAGTTGGCAGTTTTCATTCTTACCCAGTGTGTTTATATTTACTCCGGATTTTGCATGAGCATCTTGACAACAGGCATAATGAAGTCTGTAGAGGAAGATGTGTAAGCTGTTATCCTGCCATACTTCTCTCTTTCAGACTTACTTTAAACAGAGACAAAAGCCTATGTATATTAAGGATAAGCTGCTAAGGAAACTCTTACACTTATGTATGAAGTTCTGCCATCTCTGAAAGATTGCTCATTAGTGCTCTGGTACAATCTGGTAGTATATTTAAAAGTATGCTTAACCTCATGTCCATGCTTTTTTAAATTAGCTTTTCCTGCATAGGCTGAGATGACTATGTGAAGTAGAAGTCAGCATTAGATGAGAGTCTTCTAAGATCTCTAAGATGAAACAGTTACTGGATATTTTTATAAGTGACTAAAAATCAAAAGGTCTGCATTGTACTGTTTTATAAAATTTAGTATAACTTCTGTCACTGTATGTCCATCACACTGTCTGTATCTCTTGATGGTTTTAATTTTGTATTGAATATCCTGTCAAGATCTTGAAGTTATGTATTAATCATTAAGTCAGTTCCATCTGTTTTCAGTATTTTATTTCATCTATTGTGACATGCCTTCTTGCCAGTTTTGTAAACCAAATGCTTTGTTTTTCAACAGATGTTCAAGCAGATGCTGTCAGAAAAACAAGCAAAATGGGAGAACTATAAAAAAGAAGGATCTGAAAGGATGACTGAGCTTGCTGATGTCTTCTCAGGAGTTAAACCTCTTACTAGAGTGGAGAAAAATGGTAATTATTAAAAACTAAACTGTGGGGGAAATATAAACTTTGTTTTGTATTTGTAAAAGAAAATGCATGAGGCTAATACTGATAATAAGAACAATTTTCATGTCCTTCAGCTGCCACAAAGGTCTCTTATGTGCTGATTTTTTTTAGGTTTTCAGCATATATTTCATATTTAAGCTATATTTAGATACGTAATATTTAGATGGCCCTATTTTTAAAAGTATTTTTCATCCTTTTATTTAGATAGGCCAGCTAAAACTAAAAAATGCCAGCTCACTTTTCTGTATACAGTGGAGTTCACGTTACTGTGTTCTATGCACAAAGGAGTGAGAAGATCATGCCCATTAAAAATAGGAGTGGTTTAACCTCTCCTCTCATTCTTTCCTTGAGTGTAACCTGGACTTCAAGTGTATCAGCACCTTTTCAAACATTATTTTACTTCTCTTCTACACTGCATGGTATTCTCCAAGTTCTCCAAGAACTTAAAGTTGAATCTATACTTCTTTCCAAATTCCTTTCCCAGTTTTTTGAAGCATCTTCGGTTTTTTCACTTGAACTGGTGTAGAAATATGAATTGTAAATCAGTTTTTCATTTGTTCAGGAACATGGCATAAAGTGTTCAATGTAAGGGAGACGTTTGTGATCAAAACAACAGAGCTTAGAATACAGGCAATTTTCTCATTTGCTTCCAGTTAAAAGCAGAATTACCTCACTGAAATGTTTCTGGTTTTCTTTTTGATGTTAGCAAACTTGTATCTAAAACATAGAAGTTACAACAGCCAAGGCAATTAACATTGTAAAACAGTTAATAAAACAGAAATTTATGTTTTAAAGTGCTTTATTATATTTGTAAAGATTTTTCATGCCCATTTATGTTGGTAGGTTTTTTTAATGTATGTAAAATTTCCCTAAACGTTTGCTACTTTACAGGCCTACATGGTGAAAGACTAGAAATGTACCAATGAAATTAAAACTTTTTAAAATAATAATTCTACATGTATAGCTTGTTTGTTTGTTTGTTTGTTTTTACTGGGAAGTTCCCTGCTTATCATACATGCAGAGAGTTGATTAAATGTTTCTTTTTCTTGCGTAGAAAATCTTCAGGCTTGGTTCAGAGAAATCTCCAAGCAAATAATGTCTCTAAACTACGATGATTCCACTGCAGCAGGCCGAAAAACTGTGCAGCTAATACAGGCTCTGGAGGAGGTATGGCACAGACATTTTGAGATAAATGGTCTCATGCTGAAACAACAGAACATTTTTTATACACACACTGACTTCCAGTAGCAGAGAGACAAAACAGATCTGCGTTTTAACAATCGCTCAAGTTTATTAGGTCTTTGTAGTTACATATCTACAGTAAGCAGAAGTTTCATGTAGACCTTGAGATTGTAAAATAAGAAATATAGTATTAAAAGTCATGCCACCTATAGCTGAGGGTAAGTAGGGGTTTTTGAAGAAATTAATTCAGTATTAAACATTATTTGGCAACATTACTTGTTTTTTAGAAATTCTGAAAATAAATTCATTTGAATTTATTTGAAGGGCAATTTGAAAGGCAAAATAAAAATATCCATAATTTTTTGTGTACATTTCTTCTACTTCCAGGTTATAAAAGAGTACTCTGTCTGATGTTTCACAGTACAGCTCCTTGAGTAAACTTGTGGAATTTATTATTTAATACACTCTAAAACAGGCCAGGATTTGTTAAGTTTCTTACTGCAATAACATCTTGAAGGGATATGTCAATTTTAATGTTTGTATTGCTGTCCTTAAAGACAAATAGAAAACAAAAAAGAGTCCTTTTATGGATTTTATTTGTTGTTTTTTTAAATTTAGGTCCAAGAGTTTCACCAGCTGGAAAGTAACCTCCAAGTTTGCCAGTTTCTGGCTGACACACGCAAATTTCTGCATCAGATGATCCGAACCATCAACATTAAGGAAGAGGTCTTGATCACCATGCAGATAGTTGGTGATCTTTCTTATGCTTGGCAATTAATTGACAGGTATGCTAGCAGGACCTTTTTCTTCCAGTCAGTCACCGTTTGCAAGTCTTATGGGAAATAACATGCATAAATATAATTAATACTATAAATTTTCCGATTTAAAAGCAGCCTTGAAGTCTTGTTCTGTGAGTTGTTGAGTATATTGAATTCTCATCAGCCTGAACAGGAGATAGATAACAGCCATTCTTGTCATGTTGTTAGCTGCAGGTTGAGTGATAACTTTTTACTGTCTATCCTGTTCTGGCTATAACAGCTTTGTTAACCTTCTGTCTCCAGCCTTTAGTCTAATTAAGTGTTCTCCAAATTACTGGAGGTCATGTTTTGACCAAAAACAAGGAAAGACAAATGTTCAAGAGCTCCTTTTCCATGGAGTGATTTTGCTGAGCTGCTACTTCATTACCCTGGTTGTTAACACTCCCTGATACCCTCTTCTTTTGCCCCACCTACCCCTTTATCATACAGGGTTTTTCTAACCAGTATCTCTTCAGACAAAAATCCTCTTTTAGTGAAGTTCTATAGTCTGTGCCATTTCTACATTACACTGGTGACATATGATTTAACAGTTGAAAATAAGAGTTTCAGGGGAAGAAGCTGATTCGTTTTGTTTGTTTCCTACCCCAGCTTTACGTCTATTATGCAGGAAAGCATAAGAGTCAGTCCATCTATGGTAACTAAACTCAGAGCCACTTTCCTAAAGGTAAGTATGAACAATACTGAATGTACCTGAACACTGCAGTCTCCAAGAGGTTTGTTAAAAAGGCCTTAAGGCTTTAAAATCACAGAATAATCAAAACTTCCTTTTTCCAGCATTTTCTATATCCAGTTTTTTTAGACAGTATTGAATTAACTCAAGGTTAGTTTTAAAGAAAGTACAACCAAGTTATGCATGGCTTTTTGTGCAACCACTTATATTGCTGCTGTTAGGCAAGTAAGTCTCATTGTCCAGCCTCTACTCATTGCAGTTATTGGCTGGACACATTGGTACAGAGGTGGGATCCTCTGCATATGGACCAGAGCAGGCTGAAGGAATTACAAAAGTTATGTTGGCTGTGCCCTATGTCTGTCATGATAAAGCTCTGGCATCAAATGAAAATATTTTCTGTAGAAATAAGAATGGGAATTAGCATGAGAGAGAATGTAAAACTACAACAGAAATTTATCATGCACCTGTTAAGATTAAAAAAAAAGCCAAGGGGAAAGTAACTTTATGGACTGTTGGACTTTTTTGACTTTTAGCAATTTATTTTTTTTTCTATTGGAAAACCTGGTGTAATACTGCTCTTTAGGAAGCATCTAGTGCTTTGAGTTGAGATTAAGAGCCTGAGCAAGAGAGTTCATGATTTACATTAGAAAAACAAACACATGAAGTTAAAATACTAACTTTATTTCTAGCTTGCTTCTGCACTTGATTTGCCACTTCTCCGCATCAATCAAGCAAACAGTCCTGATCTCCTCAGTGTGTCACAGTATTATTCTGGCGAGTTGGTTTCCTATGTAAGAAAGGTATGTGTTTAAAAGGCATAATTGGCTCGTTCTCTAATTGCTTTCTCTTAATTGAAGACTGCTTTTTAATGAGAGTATACTGATTGTGTTTGTTTCTTCTCTCATTCACAAAGGTTCTACAGATAATTCCAGAAAGCATGTTTACATCTCTTCTCAAAATTATAAAGCTTCAGACTCATGATATTATTGAAGTGCCTACTCGCCTTGATAAGGACAAGCTACGAGATTATGCTCAGCTTGGACCACGATATGAGGTGCAGTTAAAACAGGGAATTCTGAAAAAGCAAACTTTATAGGTGGCCAACTTCAACCTAAGTTTAAATATATATACAGCTCCATAGAGTTATACTTCAACAGTGAAGTCGGATTTGTTGACTAGGAGTTAAAATTGACTAGTGTTATTGTGAGCATACCTTAGGTTTCATGAGGACAGATGAGTAACTTTTGCACTTCTGTTTGTAAAAGTTTAAACTTCTGATCTTGTAGGAAAGGGGAGGAAAACTAAATAAATTTATAAATGAGCATAAAGATATTTTTATTTACTGGAGGGGAGGGAACCCTAAAAACCTGACTCTGAAGTGAAGCCCTCCACATTTGGCATGCTTGCTCCAAGAGAAGAAGGTCCAAGACTGAATGAGCCAACAGGGTTGAGCTTTTTGCTGCCCTCAAATGAGAAGAGAGAATGGAGGCACATTGATTTGATCAGATAAAGCTGCTATTGCTCATTTTGTCTATGGGATTTTTGCTGCACTGTTAACAGTCTGAAAGAGTGAGCAAACTTTAAAAATTACTTGGTTTTATTTTAAGCAGAGGAAGATGAGACGCAAAAAATTGAGCAGACCATTAAGTCTTTCCCTCAAAGAATCTTATGATCACTTAAGATGCCAGCTTTTCCCAGCAGCTTTTGCCCAAGTGCTCACTTGTTAGGTGTTTTATGCAAAGAAGCCGTGATCTCTGATTAAGCTGGTGTTCAGACCTTAACACTAGATTTAGACTACTCCATTAGACTTTGTAAAGTCAGTCTGGTTTTTGTATGGGTAGGAATGGAGGAGGAGGTAGTGTTCAGTAATGTTTTATTTTGAGGAGGAAAAGAGAAAACACCTTATACAAAAGCTTTTCGCTTTTGATTTCTGTAGAACTTGGGTCTGAACTGTGTCGTCTCTATTCTATATTGTAAATACCTGAAAGGCAAAAGGCTGGCTTGTCTGAACTCTGAGCATAAGGATACTTTTAATTGTAAAATTTAAGTGAATATGCTACTGTGTTAGATCAGTGCAAATACTGACGTGGATTCATTGTGGTAGCAGGCTTTATTATGGAATAACTACTGTGAGCTGTGTCCTTGTCCTGCACAAAAATACCCTCTGAGAGTTTTGTCCATGACGTTTTGTACACATGAGCTAGGGCTGGTCTTCCCTCCCATAATCTCTCTGAAGCCTCTGAGGGATACTTGTTCTTTCCTAGTGGTCATGGCTAGGCTTCGTGAACGAAGATT